>CM040240.1:250265713-250275713 GCA_022545495.1 Chrysanthemum lavandulifolium | reverse complement strand
TGGGTTAAGATCCATGGGTTATGATCCATGGGTTATGGTTTTTACCCATCCTAATAAACTATTACAACAAATGCTTAATTACTACATTTTTGTATTTAAAAGATTATATGTAAATGCTTTACAAAAATAACATGTATCCTTATAATTATACTTAAGACAACATTATATATGTTATCAACAAAACACAAAGAGATCGCAAAATATTAATAAACGTTTTTACGGTTTATTTGTATTAACAATCTCCCCCTTTTTGTTGATGACAAAATATAATGTTATGATGAGTAAAACTTAAGAATAGATGTAAGTTTTGAAAGCTCCTAAGTTTTACTTCTTCTCCCCCTTTTTGTCGAAACAAAAAGTTAACCCTTGGAGGAAAAAGTAGTCTACGTATTTCTTACTCCCCCTTGACGGTAGCTCCCCCTAGTTTGGGGCGTCAAGTGAAGAAAAATAAAAATCCTACAAAAAGAAAGGTTAGTAACATGCTTAAATGATTTTGTGGTTGCCGAGAATCAAGAATGGGAGCCAAGGTATGTAAACAAAGCCTGGTAATAAAACGACAAATTGTAGTGGTAGTTATGCCACTTACAAGCATGTAAAAATAAGAACTAGACTTGTTCTTGAAAATGACTTGAAAAAAAAAATGAGAAATAGTAGTAGTGATTCCTTCCATGCTTGCATAAGGTTATGGATGGAAGTTTTGATGAGTAATTGTATTGATGCGATCAAGGATGAGGTTGAGTATGAAACGCATTTCTTCCCTAACTTCTATTGCAATTTCCCTAGTGGATTGGCAATGTTCACAATGTAAATGATGTGGGTGATGAGTGCGGAAGTTTTCCGGGTTGTTTTGATTTGAGTTATGCTGAAGTTGTGGTGGAAAAATAGGAAAATATGGATCAAAATCCGGAATGTTTGTAAGTGGTGATGGAAAAGAACCTAGATGTTCTTGTAATGTGATGGGAGCTATAGGTGGCGATGTTTTAAGATCTTGAAAAATAGTATTTGGTGATGTGGGGGGTGTTGAAAAGACTATTTCTTTTTCTTTAGGTTGGGTAGATCTTGTTGGAGTCTTAAGGAGTTCCAAAAGAATTATTTTAGGTGGTGATGAAGTTGGTGTACTTGTTGGTGATGAGGGTGGTGCGATAATGGAAGCATCTTGTGGTGAGTTATTTGTTGAGGATGAATCATTTGAGGTTGGTTTTGCTAAACAACACGATCGTATACTAATCCGTGCGGATATCCTAGAGTTGGATTGTGGTATTTTGGATAGTGGTAGTACAAAGTTTTGGGTATCATGAAGATGTTTGTTTTTACTATGTGATTCATCTAGAGGGTTTTTGGATGACATGGTGTATTGTGTATTTGAGGATGAGATGGATTATGCAAGCATTTTGGGAGTTCTATATATAGAGAAAAACAAAGCATTGTAATGAATGCTTGACCCAAAATGTGGATTAAAATCTAATGATTAGATATGAATTCAAGGCTTGTGATCATGAGAACATAAGCATTAAATAGCATACTCCCAAAAATGAAACAAATGTGGATTTTTCATCCAAAGTGAAAAAATAAGAAGGTAAAATCAGCTTCTGTTCCACGGTTCCCACGGATCCTTCCCTTGAGGGATCCGTCCAGCATGAAGGCTGGGATCCGTGGGTCTGGTGTTTCAGGCAGCACAAAATTTTCCTTTTGGAAACATTTTTGCCTATTGTGTGCCTATATGCAAACTATTTGGAGTTGCGGTTATCTCGACCCCTAAAAAGAAATAAAAACTAAACTAGAAGTATAAAAAGTATCCTATTGAGATAACCCGAAAACACATATTTAGTACATAAGTACATAATCTTGTGTTGTCAATGCTCCTAATTCATTGTAGCTTAAATGAATGTACCCGAAAACACATATTAGTTATGTGTCCCCTTTAGCATTCAAAAGACATGAGATGCAATGAAAACGGGTTTTTACTTTGTATTAATAATGAAAAAGCGATTGGTCCTAGACGTGAGAAATTGCTTTTGTGAAATTGATACGGGAAGGTATCATCCTTTTAGAAAACATTGTGAAAGTAGGTTTTCTTTGGGTTTTCTTTGAAAATGTGTATATAAAAAGTAGGAAAGCTATAAGTGAAAAAACTTATCTTTGGGTTTTGAAAATTCCCGTATTGTTTGTGAGTTGTGCGTGAAATAGAGATCCTAGACTCAGAAGGAAGAAGGCTAGTGTTTACATACCTTGTAGAGTCAAATAAATTACGACGTGTGTTCCATAAACCAAGACCAAGACGAAGTAGGTTGAATTGTTCCCGCTTCAACGGTTTGGTGAGGACGTCGGCTATGTTATCTTCGGATGCTACCTTCTCAATAGAAATGTTCCCCTTTTGAACATTGTCTCTTAAGAAGTGTTGACGAATCTCTATATGCTTGGTGCGAGAATGCAATACCGGATTCTTGCTTAAGTCGATGGCACCTTTGTTGTCACATAGAATGGCTATGTCGCTTAGATGAATGTCGTAGTTTACTAACGCTTGTTTCATCCATAGTGCTTGTTGGCATGCTTTGCCGGCGGAGACGTACTCGGCTTCGGTTGTTGATATTGCTAGAGCCGTTTGTTTCTTAGAAAACCATGATGTTAAACAACATCCCATGAAAGTACACACCCCACTTGTACTTTTTCTATCAACGTAATCCCCTGCATGGTCAGAATCTGCATATACAATTGTTTCTACACCCGTGCCCTTAGGATACCATAATCCTAATTGTGTTGTACCCTTAATGTATCTAAAAAATTCTTTTTACGGCTTCTAGGTGTGAAGTTTTGGGGTTTTCTTGAAACCTAGCACATAAGCAGACACTAAACATGATATCCGGCCTACTTGCCGTGAGGTAGAGAAGACTACCTATCATGCCACGATATTTAGTATTATCTACGGATTCGCCGTCTTCATCTTTTGTGAGTTAGGTGTCGGATGACATGGTGTGTCCTAATTGGTTTCGACTCTTCTAGACCAAATTTCTTTAACATCTCCTTGATGTATTTAGATTGATTGAAGAAGATACCATCTTCTACTTGTTTAATTTGTAGACCAAGAAAGAAACTAAGTTCTCCCATCAAGAAAGAAACTAAGTTCTCCCATCATACTCATCTCGAACTCGTCATGCATGATTTTAGAGAAATCATCACACATGTCTTGACAAGTGGATCCGAATATAATATCATCTACGTATATTTGTACTATGATTATGTGTGACTCCTTTTTCTTAGTAAAAAATGTGTTGTCAACTAACCCCATGGTATAGTTATGTTTAATTAAAAAGGACTTGAGTCTATCATATCAAGCTTTTGGGGCTTTTGATTGGTGCAAAACCGTCAAGTTTTCTCACACTAACCGCCACTTGTGAATGGCCGACCGTAACAAACTTAAGAAATTTCGAGCAAATGCAATGAAGATCAGAGATATAGTGTTTCCCGTGTCGTTATGTCCCAACGAGCTGTGCGAGAATAGTCAAACGTGTAGTGATCGAGAGCATTTGAATGAGAAAAGGGTTTGATTGATTATAACTACAGAAAAAGTACATAAACTACAAGGGCTTAAATGCAAATTAAAGAAAATTAAAAAGATAAAAAATATTAAATAAACGCTATCACTATATTTAAACTGATGTTTTTGATTTTTCTTTTATTAAACTTAAATTACAGACTACGTGACGTACACAAGAAAATGTGAAATTGAAGCAATATTAATCCTAAAAATATGAAAATGATATTTTTACAAACCTAATGATAAAAGAAAATTTTAAGAAAAAGAAAATTATTTTTATAACTATTTATCTAATCATTATTAATTAAAAACTATTTTTAACTATTAAATAGTAACCTAAAATACAAGAAAATATGAAATAAAGCTAGAAAAATATAATTATGACTTAGAAAAATCTAAAATATCAAAGAGAATTTTCAAAACTATTTTTGTATTTTTCGATTATTTTGCATTTTCTATGAATTAAAACTATTTAAAACTACTTAAATTACTTAAAATACAAATTTAATTAAGAAAAATCTGGAAAATAATTTTTACTTTTTATATTTATCTAAACCTAAGAAAATAAAAATTATTTTTTGAACCTTTTCTTAATTAATTGCAATAAAAGCTAATTAAAAATGCTTAAAACTAGTTTAAATAGGAAAAATAGCAAATAGCACGGAAAATATGAAAAATTCAAGATAAGCCTAAAATAATATACTAAATCTAGAAAAATATAAAATCATAGGCGTGTGTGAAGGAAAATGGAGCTGCTGTGGAGACCGCTTTTAAATAAACACTTTAAATAAGCAAATAGCCAAAATAAGCACCAACTTGATACGTGAAGCTTGAATAAGCTAAAGAACTCTAAAGCAACTGAAAACAACAAACCTTAACCTCTATTGAGCTTGATTGAACAGATTTGATGAAATGAGATTATAAGTTAAAACAAGTTTTGATAGGTTACTTTAAGCTTAAGCATAAGCTACACAATAAGTCGAAAAGGAAAAACAGTGGGAACCTCAAGAAGACCTGGGTGGCTATCTATAAGCCAAAGACTAGACCATGACAAGCTCAACTGAGCTTGTGGCAGACCTGCAAGACCACACTGCGCACTCGGTATTCATCGAGTCAGTTGCACAGGGCATATTAAGCCCATTTGAAAAGCCATTTAAGAGCTTAAAGAAAATTTACAAAAATATACAAAAATCACAACAATAAACTAGACCAGTTGAACTTTTTAAAGCTACAAGTTTTACTGATTTTGACCCAGAAATGAATCCACTAAAAATCAACTCAGTTGGCCAAAAACTGACTTTTGCAAGTTTTTCTTGACTTTTGACAAAATTGAAATGTTGACTTTAATGAACTTTAACCTTGATTTAATGACTGAATATCATGTATTAAGATGAATGAAACCTAATGCAAGCTATATCTATGAGTTTTGAACATAAAACAAGCTTTTACTTTTTGAAACTTTTAACAGATAAGCAGTTAAGACAATTAACCCATGATTTTGACTTTTGTAGTTCTAGAGTGCAAAGTAAAGACTAGAATGAGTATAAATGAATTCAATAGACCCAAAACAACAATCCTTAAACACTGAACAAACCCTAAACACAGTCTAACACCTAATACCAAACACACTTTAAACTACTTGTTTGTACATAAAATGATATAACCAGCGATCCAATATGACTATTCACTTAAAGCGATTCTAAATACCTTAATCACAACTAGTTAAACAGGTTAAAAGGTTTTAATAATCACATGTTCAAACACAAACACAAACGCAAACCGCATACAACATGAAAAGGAGATACAAACTTACAAGTTCCCGAATTTTATTGTGAAGCTTAAACCAAACCCAAACTATTCTAATCTAACCAAATCCAACCCAATTCCACTGTGACGATCCATTCCATCTCCAAACTGCTTAAACCAATTTTGCTTCTTGAGTTGACTTTTGTTGACTTAACATGAAAATTGCTTGAAGTCAGATTGTAGCTTTCAAAAGCAATAATTAGCTTAAGTGAGCTTATTTGTACTTAAATATAAGTTATTAGAAGCTAGGACAATAGAGTTTGAATTTGAAATTTTAAATGTACATAAAAACTTGGTACATAAAATACTTGAACCTGAAATGAAACTTTAAATTGATACTTGAATTGAGTTGCAATGATTAAGTAACTACTCTTGTTTAATACATAAAAGCTCTTTTGTGTCATAGATGTAATGGGCATTCTAAAAGCTAATTAAAAGCAAACTTTTTTGAAGGAAAACTATGCGACATACAAATGAAACTAAAAACTAACTACTCTTTTTCTTTATTTTTTTTTTTACCATGAATTTGGCTCAACTTCTTCTTATGCTTTATCGTTATACCCAAAAACACTTATTTGGACTTGCATTTACAGTGGTTTCGAGCACATCCCACCTTCTTTCTTTTAGCCAATGGATGAACAGAGGCCATTTTGGCCATTTATCCAATTTTTATGAAAGGGTATTTTTGACCTGGAGACTTTTAGTCGGGCAACTGGGGGGGAATAGGTGTGATGATGAGGGGTGAGAGATAAGGGATAAGTGGGTGAGGGAGGGTGATGGGAGAAGAGCCGCGAGTGAGCAAGTCGGAAGGATAAAGCGAGGAGGCGGGATAAGGTTGTGGTTTGACTTGGTTTTGACTAAAGGTCCAAAATAGAAAGGGTCACAGGTTCGCGGTGGTCACAATTGTTTTGAGGGGGTCATAGTAGATTTGACAAGGCTTGTTTATTAATGATAAGGACCATTTTGCAAATATGCCAAATTAGAGGACCAAACTGTAATTTCTCCAAAGTTGTTACAAGGGACCAATATTGACAAGTTCCAATAGTACAAGGACCGGTTTGACATTTTCAAATTTCAGGGACCAAACTTGACATTTTGAAACTTGAGGGACCTTTTCGCCATTTGACAAAAGATTTATTCAAGGACCATTTTGACAACTTAGAATATTTCAGGGACCTTGACTAACATTTTCTTTATTTTTTTTACCATGGATTGTTTTTGACAACTTTTGAAACTGGGGGACTAAAAGCGCCAATTATGCAAACTTTATACTGTTTTCACCGTTTTGATATTTTGCATTTAAAACACATAAAACACTTATTTGTGATATTTTTATCATTTTGATGCATTTCGAGTGTTTTCGGATGTTTTGCGTGTTTAATTGGTACAAAATGATGAGTAGTTAGATGACCGTCATCCCCAGCTAAGATATTGCTAGTCCCAAGCAATTTTTAAGAAAAATTAATGGATTTCATCGCTTTAAAAGCCATTACTTGGAGTAGCCAAATGTTTCGATTCAAGTAAGAACCTTGGTACACAGATAACGATGATTTTGAGCAAATCATCGACTTTCAACGGTTTGATTTGCTTTACGAGCCGTTTATACGGACTAGCCAACTCTTAGATAAAATATCTTTGGTGGTGATTACCAATTATGGTTTTCAATCGCCTTTACCACAAGCCATAAACTTGCGGGCTAGCCAACTCTTCACTTTTAAGGATATGGTGAGTGAATACCATACAATTTTGGGCAAATTGCAAGCCGTCAACGGATTTGAGATATCTTTACCAAGAGCCATTTGCTCTGGATTAGCCAATCCTTATGTTTATTAGACATGGTGGACTGATTACCATTTGTTGTGCTTAGTACATAGTACTTCCACTAAAAAATTTTAAAAATTTGGCCATTTTGGGAGGAAAAGGGACTAAAGGGTACATTTATGATCAAATTCGCGAATTTCCCCAAACTTAGAAATGAATATTGTCCTCAATATTCAAAGTACCTATCGTTATGCGAAACTTAGAACGTAAAAGATAACATT
This sequence comes from Chrysanthemum lavandulifolium, assembly GCA_022545495.1. Taxonomy (NCBI): domain Eukaryota; kingdom Viridiplantae; phylum Streptophyta; class Magnoliopsida; order Asterales; family Asteraceae; genus Chrysanthemum; species Chrysanthemum lavandulifolium. Next base: position 250,268,330 of record CM040240.1, on the reverse strand, counting down.
ACTAGCTAAGTGTGGAAACACAACAATTATTCTATTTTTAATATTTACAATTTTCATTCATTTTTAGATCTATATACAATATGTGGGTATCTCCCCACACTAGGGTGGTACACACGGTGAAAACCCATGTTTAACTCGTTTTTGATTACCGAGTCGCTAGCTTGACTCGACCCAATTAATTTGTTCATGGGGAAGTAAGTGGAAGAAACAATCTCCATCGGACTTTCATTCAAGATGTTTGATAAACATTGAAGTTCGTGAAAGTTCCACACCGATGAGATACAGAGACAAACCCGGCTCGCAAATGGTATATGGAAATGCCGGGTAAAGATAATGTCTTCATTCCCAAGGAGTGAAGAACAGAGAAGTGATAGAATATATGAAGAAAAGAAAGAAAATCATGATAAAATCATGACTAACTCTTCATCCTCAATAGGAGAATTCATAGTTTCATGACTCTCATCAGTTAAGCTCGCTTGATCAAGACATATTATGGGTGTATCTAGATCAAAATGGAAGTTATCATACTCGCGGAGATATGATATGAGTGAGTTCATCGGTGAACTCCTCGTGAAGAGAATCAATCACAAGATGTAAATCAGGAATTCTTGTTCCATCAGACTCATCACTATCCTCAACTGAGTATCAAAGAGTGGATTCTCGAATTAAGGTGAATTCGTGGTCGAATTCAAATAGAGGATTAGTGAAAGTAGTTTTGAATGTTTCGTGAACAAAGTGATTAATATTCTCTATTGACTGTTGGGATAAGAAGTGAGTGAACGATCATTATCAAGGAGACTTTCGCCTCCCGGATCGGCTTTGAAAACAGAAGACTATCATTACTTTCGATGAAAGTGGATTGATGTGAGTGAGTTCATCGGTGAACTCCTCAAGATGATGATCGACATCGATCGAGGGAGTGATGCCTCAACATACTCGATGTTTCCATAAGAAGTACAATCGTCGCTAACATCGGAGAAAGTTTCAAAATGATCTTTGAACACTCAAGAGGGAAAGAGAATCACACATATGATCGAAGTTCCTGTGACTCTCTCGGGATTGGGACAAGGTTCTCAACACTAGACTTTATGAATTCGTCCGATTCCTTTTCGTGAACAAGTGTCAAGATGCTCGTCCCCATGTTCGAGAGTGAGTGGGAGCTTGGTGTGATAGCGATCGTTTGAGATGAAATCTCAACTGCGGGATATCATCGATGAACTTGACGAATCAAGTGTATCCTCATCATCACCGCCATCGAGAATAAAACGAAATTGAGAGCTAGATATGGTCGCTTTTTCTTTTGCAATTGATTCCTAATAGATTTTTCAAAGGCAATTGGGAATTTATTTTAGCACCGCTCATCGCCTAGCAATTCTTCCATGGATTTCTCATGTGAATTTTGAATGACAGACATTGTGGGAGTGGAGATTTGTCAAAACCGAAGGTTGACATTGATAATCATTATGAGGACCCCACAATATACACAAGAAAAACGGGAACATTATGAAATCTTGTTTTACACAACTCCTCGCTCTTTTCACCGACTCCGAGCTCTAGATAAGTGTCTTGTTGGGTTTGTTGAGGAGTTTGATTCATTTGGCACCGTGGAAGTTGGTCGTTATATGGATAGTAATTGTTACAAGGAAATGGATTCCTGTTTGACAATCGAGTGAAATGGGGACCTCCACAGCTCACAACAAGAAACTGTTGAGCCCGGATTGGTGAATCATATGGATGTTGGTCATTACCAAAGTTCGAGCATCACCGTAAAACTGCTCATAGACAAACGTGTTTCCGGATTGACACTCAAATCCTTGGTGAGGACCTCCACAAAATTCACAAGATTAGGTTGGTTATATGAAGATAAGTCGGGCCGTGGTGGGTAATTGGAAAAATTTGAGGGTCGTTAAATGAGTTCGATTAGGATCATAATCAAATGAATTCCTCGAACCACAAAACAAACAACTCCGTTACGAATATCATTACCACACCGCACACACATACACCAATGTGACGGTGAACCAAAAGAGGCTCACCACAACCGACACAAGGAATAAACGATTCTATTTGAGAATTATGAGAAGAATCGGTTCATTCAAAGAATCAACAAAACCAACATGGTGATCTCGAATGACTATCAAGTCTCAAGAACATTTTGAAAAATCCGGAGTTGGGACAAGTGGTGTGCTCGAGAGCTAGCAATTTCCACCACTTCCGTTATGGTCTCCGGTTCGGTTCTTGAGAAACGTGAAGATTAGGCAAGTCATTCCTGCTAGTCACCGGTCTAAATTCGCATGTTTGCTTTTAACCGTAAATCGTGAAAGTTTAGGATCAATTCTAGACGGCTTAGGAGCAATTGAGGGCTTAGATCTTTGGATAACCGTAGGTTGGACGTATTTAGCACTTCCATTATCGAGGAAGTACATGGTCCTTTGTCACCCGGTTTCGCTCCATTTCCTACGCAGAATCAATGGATCATCACGAACAACACGAATTCTTGACTTTTGTGATAAAGCATCACGTTTTCAACTTCATCCTGAATTGTCGTAGTCGAGAGATTCCATGAGAATGGAAGAAGTTAGAATCAAATGGATGAGGGTAAAGGGATAAAGAATCA
>CM040240.1:249990872-250265613 GCA_022545495.1 Chrysanthemum lavandulifolium | reverse complement strand
TTACGTAAAGAATGATGAGTTAGGAAGCTCAAAGTTGTATAAAATGATGAGTTAAAAGGGTATTTATAAGTAAAAAATGATATTCTTTTTTTTTAGTATATGTTATATAAAATTGCGAGAGAGGGGGGAGCTCTTTGCACACTTTTTTATTCAGTGAGAAGGTCACCGTTCGAGTAATAAGTAAGCCCACCTTGTTCCCTCCCGGTAAGCCCTTCTTTACCAGCCACCATGAGTAGCCATAGGTACTTCTCAATTCTTCAAAGTAATAAGTACCATTTCATGAAATTATCAACTTATTCTTCTACATGTTTAAAAGAAATTTCGAGTTACAGGAAAGTAAGTAATTGCAAAGAAATGCTATTTATGATATATTATTATTAAAAGAAAAAGTTCATCAGTGAGACCATAGTTAATAGTCGACGTCCATCGAAGACAATTTTTCTATGAAAATACCTCCAAAAACTTTATAGATCGATGGATTAACTTAAATGAAATATTTATTGACTTAAACTAATCAAAAAGTATATATATGGTCTAAACTGTGCCTCTTTATTTAATTTTTTTAACTTTATATCCGACTCGTAGTGAACTTAAGAGACAAATGTAGTGTTGTTTAATGGAACATTGGATAATTTACTGAGTTTTATATTGATAGTTGTTCATGTGTTAGCATCTTTTGTCACGTAAGAACTTTTTATTAACAACATTTGTTGTCTTATAAGTGTAGACATCGTCTTCGTCCCAACAAATAACCTTCAAGCCCTTTTTTTTACTTTGATACGACCACATATAGTTATCCGTGATATAATTGTCGTGCTGGAAAAACAGGACGTTGTAGAAATTAACCAACCTTGGATAGCGTTGTTCCTTGACTTTTGTTTATTGACATGGCTATTAGGCCAAACAGATTACATGGGCCAGTCCAATTATATAGATGGGTCGTTTCTGTTAGGTATGTGTTAGCTGCTTAGGGTGTGTTTGATTACTCCTTAATGAAATGATCCAGCACTGTGTACTACATAATAAATCGGTCAGAGTGGTTGAAAACAAAAAAATCATCACTGAATGACAAATTTGGCGCTGACCGATTTTGTGTGATATATACTGCTAAACGATTCAGTGGACCAGGTATTCACAAAATACCCTTTCGTCACATTCCCACTTTCCAACGTTGACCAAAAGAGGGAAACACTGTTGCATTGAATGAAGCTACCATGTGTTATTTCATGAAAAAGGAACACAACTTTCGAAGACTGAAAAAGTTGTTCACAAGTGTCACAAAAATCAAAATCACAAAAAAATATCAACTCCTTTATGGATGACTTTGGCTCATCTGTAAGAGATCTACAAAAAGATTATAAGAAAGGGCACACTAAAGTTTGCTATGTATTATTTTTAATTATTTATAATTTATTGGTACATTTTTAATTATTAAAATTATGTTGAATTGGGTTTGGTCATATATATTTGTTGGTCCATTGATACGAGAATACTTAGTTGTTAAAACATGTGATGATATTTATGAAAAACCTACGTAATTTATATGATTTTTTATTAGTTAAATTCACTTTTTATACTATAAATTTTATAGATTAACATTATCAACTAACATATTTTATTAAATTATAGTGGAGGTTAATATGGTAATTTTGTTTGTTCAGAATTGATATTCAGGAATTTATCAAACACTCGTAAACATTTTCACTCAAAGACCTTTGAATTGTTCAAAGACATTTGATTTATTCATTTAAATTATACAGTTTTATCAAACAAATTTTAGTCTCCAAGCAACACTATTAGTATATACACATATGCAATTTAGTGTACAATTTACAATACAATACCCTTTGAGGTTTAACTTGGTATCATAACCATAAACCTAATCTTTTTCCGGCACAAATCCGTAGATTTTTCTGGCCACATATACGGCCATAAGATCTGGCCCCTCCTCAACATCATAAACATCACGCCGCAAACCATCAGATTCAAATTTAAATTCAGATTATACCACAAAAAATTCGTGACCAAAATCATCTTCACGCGCCTCTACGCGCCACCACAACAACTCACCAGAATTACTAGATCTGGCTACGTTTTTGCTTTATCTGGCTAAACGAGATGGTTTTAGATTAAACCAAAAGCACCACCGTGATCCTCATACAATTTCGTACAAATTCTCATATTAATTTTAATTTTTCGTTCACTTTGTCGTTGTCGGACCATTGCCGTTCTCCGAACCTCAATCTGACATAAAAATGAACATATATACATATATATGGCTAGTGGAGGTGCAAATCGTATGGTTAGCGGTGTTAACTAGAGGATGCTTAGCACCCCCGACCAAATTAAAATATCCTTTGAATTAATCAAACACAAATGTTATTTTCTTAATTTGTAATAGAACAACACCTCTAACATCGAATTCTAGCTCCACCCTAGTGCAAATGATGGTAGTTTATCCGAGGATGAAGATTATTACCTATATGACACTTATGATTTTGAAGGTTCAACTACTAACAACGGGTTTTTGTGATGCGATGGATATTAATCTTCGTGGTCGCTTTAAACGTTAGTGTTTATTTCGTGTTTTTATAATAGTTGTTCATAAGTTTGGTTTGTCATTCTAATTATAGGTTTTGTCTCAAGTACAACCGCGCGTTTGTTTCCCATCTTATCACGGGCATTGATGTGGATTCACCCACATCCTTTGTCTAGGCTAAAAGTTTTTCGAGAATAAATTAACCAAAGGTATTACCCTTTTACCCAAAAAAAGAAGATGATTGAGAAAATTAGAAAATCTATACTATATAAAATAGAAAAAAGGTCAAAGTGGAATGTGAAATATTGAAAGTTGAAAAGTTGAAAGTTGAAAATAGTCAAATGAGAGAGAAATGTGAAACTTAAAATGATCAACTAATTATCTTAGCTAATTAAAAAAAAACTTTAAAACACACAATTACTTCCGTTTATAACGTCTTCTAGACTTTCTTTTGTTACTACATTCTTAGTTGGCAGCTAATTATGATGAATTAATTTTTTACGATATACTTTCTTACAATAAATGCTAGCTTTCATTTATCATTTTGGTATATAACTCCTAGCAACATTTAGTTAATATCAGTTGATTCTTATCACAATCCCTACACAAAATTATCCACACTACTAAATAAAAACGATGACGTGAGATGAGCATGGGACATAATATGAGTTAGAAACTGATTCAAATGTTTCCGGACGAATAAAAATACCCATATGACGGTGGTGAAAACTTGATAACGATAATGGTTTTAGTTTTGATGGGGTGATTTCAAGATAACAAGAGTGATGGATTACAACAATTTACATATGAATCAGTGATCGAGATTGAAGCATTTGATGATTAATGCATAGCACATTTGTTTGCTTTGTCTAATTATTTATACTAATGAATATATATCTATATTTTTATCTTTATCTTTACTACATAAAATAAGAAAATATCAACAAGTCAATATTGAAAAAGTGAAATAATGGAAAGTGCATTGCATGGGAAAAATTCATGCTTCTTTGGCAACTATTCTTGCATGTTAATTTTGCATGGAAAGTATTTATTTTGATTTCAATGTATTTTGTTGCATGATATCTTTGCATGGTAACTATTCAATTTTGACTTCAATGTATTTTCATTTTTCACACTGCGCCAACCATTTCATTGTTTCATGGGCGGGAAAATTGTTTTTTCAATATTTCGTATTTCACCTATATAAACAACCCAAAACAAGTTTGTATTTCACAACAGGAAGGAAACAGAAATAATGGATATGCAAAATCTAAAGGATATTGATGATGATCTCGAGGTTAGTAATCGATTTCTTTTTGATGATCTCGAGGTTACGAAACACTTACCACAATATCGCATATCATTAATTGTATGTCACTTGAAATCGATGCCGCGTAGCAAGACGGTCTCACCAAGTATATATAAAGATTATTGCAAGTCTTGAAAGCCTAAGTATTACAATTTTTCAGTTTAAACAACACCCAATTTTTAACGCCGCTTGTTTTGTCATATGCCTTTTTAGCTAATGTCCGTTTGAATCGTATTTCAACTTTGCCTGTTTGATCTGTGCATGTTCCAAGCCCGTTTGACCCGTTGCCCAAAGCCTTACCAGCCCGCCCATGTTGCCACGTCTTCCGTACAATCACGTCTATTAGGTACTTCTCAATTATACAAAGTAACAAGTACCATTTTACTAAATTATCAATTTAGTCCTCCATGTTTAAAAGAAATTTTGAGTTCACAACAAGTAAGTAATTGCAAAGAAATGCAGTTTTTGATATATTAAAAGAAAAAGTTCTTCAGTTTGACCATAGTTGAATTGTCCACGTCCATAGAAGACAATTTTTCTATGAAAAGATCTCCAAGATACAGCTATAGATTGATGGATCAACATTAAAGATATATATATTGTCTTAACTTAATCTAAGGATGGTCTAAAATGTATCTCTTTATATCATTTTTTTTAACTTTATATCCGACTTGTAGTGAAGTTAAGGGACAAATGTAGTGTTGTTTAATGGAATATTGTATAATTTACTAAGTTTTATATTGATAGTGGTTCATGTGTTAGCATCATTTGTACGAGTTCGGGCTTTTTCCAGCTGTTGATGGCCCCCCTCGCACAATTCGTCACATAAGTTCATGAGAACAATAAAATATATAAGTTTGATGTTTGAAAAACATTATAACTGGAGGTGGCTCTGCTCGATCGTCAATTTCTAAGGTAAATTAATTTATGAATCTTGAAACTCAAATGTTCGTGACGCACCATAGTACCGCATTGTTAATTTTCAAGATACTTGTTGATTAACTCGGTTTTGATTCAATTGGTAGGAAATCTGATGCTCGTATTTGAAACTAGAACCGTATATCTACCCTTATTTATATCTAGGGTTCTCACCGCTTATATATATATATATATAGGGAGGGTTAATGTGAGAGATTTCTTAAAGTTATAAAAATGAGAACTAATATGGACCATTAGATCAATTGATTGTTCTTAAATGAGATTAATATTAAATGAGTGAAATTATTGTCATTAAATGGAGTTTCAAGGGTATTTTAGAGAATTCAAATCTAAAAATTTATTCACATTTTTTGAATTAATTTTTGGTACATGTTATTTTCATTATTACACTAATTTAATATATACATTAAAACATGTTTTGATACATACAGTACATTACGCCATTTAGTTTATACACAATACTAGATTGGTACACACTTATTAACCAAAATATGATTGGATCCTTTCTTTATGAACACCGGTACACAAAGCCTAATTCACACCATCTGAGATGAACACGTATTAAACATTATAAATGGGTACATCCATTACAATAACATTAATACATTCACAACAAGATACTTGATACACAGCAAAATTGATTAAAAAAAAACAAAAAAAAAACAAAAACTTTGTGGATATCGACAAACTCGCCGGGGAAAAAGTGTATCGGTGATACACAAGATCGAAAACATCAGTGTGTCACTCATAATATTCAAACAACCGTGGTACAAATGTAAATCAATGATACACAAGATCGAAAACATTAGTGTATCAAACAACCACTATATCAACTTGAAGTCATCATTTTATGGCAAGTCGATGTTGGTTAAGGTCTATTCGATATGTACCATTTTGCCACGACGACGGTTAAGGACCATAACAGCCTTTTGCACCCGCCACATCTGAACCCTCAATGCTTCATTGACATTTCCTGTCGAGATGAACAAAAGAACGTTATCTAAGCCAATAGACCAATTATCTTAACGACCACCAACACAACCACTTTTGCTTGCTGAAACTACAACCAAACTGATATGTACTCCATAAACCATACAACTACAACTCGATCTGAACCACAATGACCCAACACAAACTACTACCTGCTAATTAACCATTTTCCCAAAAATCAGAAAAACCCACAAAATATTAACACCCCAAAATCCAAACTGCAATAATATGATGAATGATGATGCACGCATCGTGATATACATACGGTACCTGTTGATACACAGATCGTGATATACATTTTTTAATTTTTTTCTAGACTATGATTCAAGTCTGAATGACGATGAAACTCGAGTGGAATTTAATCCTCAGAAGCCGCTCACCTTGACCAATTTTTGTGGACATGAAAAATTAGATCTGAAACATTGTTGATGGGGTTGTTGATGGTTGCGGTCTTTGGAGACAAATAGTCGTGACGGTGATGACCAGATTTGAGTGAGTCTGGTAGTGGCGGCTATTAACCTTATTGGTGGTAAGTAGATCTTATTCAGGCGGTTTGCATATGCTAGGATTTTTAACGAGAGACACGATGTGTTTGGGGACAGTGAAAGGGGAGCAGATCTTGTTATAACATCAGTTGGTTGTTTAGCGAAAAAAGGCAACTAATTTTATGATTTTGTGAGTGGGTTGGAGTGTGCAGGCGTCGAATATATAGCTATTATTGACACCGACTTTTTGGTCCGGAAAATAATATGGGATGGAGGAGATATAGAGATGGGAGGAAGGAGATATGATGGGAGGAAGGAGATATGGGATGGAGGCTGATAACTGAAAGGGATGAGATAATAGAGGGGATTTACGTTTAGTGAAAATAAAGAGAAATACCTATAATACCCTTCTTGCTATACATTTAATTTTCAGATTTTTTAATAATCAAATTCCACTTGTCACACTTTTATTGGTTCTCACTTTTAAAACTTTAAGAAATCTCTCATTTGATCTCAATTCTATATATATATATATATATATATATATATATATATATATATATATATATATATATATATATATATATATATATATATATATATATATATATATATATATATATATATATATATATATATATGTTGGAATCGCTCCTAACTCGTAAATGGAACGACATTGACGGGATTACATTTCTATCTTTATTACCTCAAACACAAGGGCTTGTTATGTCATTTAGTGATAGATGTAAGTGTTTGGGTATATAAACCCCTCCATACTTCCATGGAGGGGTGAGACTCATTTGTGTAATTCACCTTTCCTTATCAATAAACACATAGTATTTCCCTTCTCTCTCTAGCTTTCTCTCTCTAACTTGATGATGGGTTTCTTCCATCTTCCAAGACCTCCCGAATCACCATATCAACCATAGAAACGATCCTAACATTGGTATCAAGAGCCAGGTCGGATTTTATCATTGGTTGATTTTTGATGAATTTATCTTGTCAAAATCTTGGATAAAAATATGTTTTTTCACCAAAGTTGTTAACTTTTAACATTATTTTAGTGTTTAACAGTTTTGTTTATTCAAGTTTAATGTATTTCTTGGTCAAAATTTGTATGGGTTAACTAGAAAGAAATGGTCAAACTGCTTTGCACATGATTTTGTCTTCTTTACACTCGTATCTTTTTATCCCAATACCCGTGAATTTGTTGTTGGTTTCGCTCAAATACTCGTGGTCAAAGTGGGTCATTTTGAGTGGTCAAATAGGCATATATGATACATCTTATGCGGTATTCTTCGGGTATTAAACCGGTGCAGAACTGGTGGGAATAAGCTCGTCGGAAAAGTCAAGGGTCAAACCCTAAACTTACGCATAAGGAGAATCTACACCGTGTTACGCAGAATCGTGAAGTTACGCGTATGAAATGTTACGCGTATGCTCTTACGCGATAAGCCTAGGCTTACAGCGTGAAGAATGGGCTACGCCTAAGACTCGAGGTTACGATAACTTAAATGTTTACGATAAGGCAAGATCTTACGGCGTAAGAATCGAAAAGAAAAAGAGAGTTATGCGTAAAACAACTTGACCATGACCAAAACCTCTTTACCAAAATTCAACTTCACTATTAAACATCATCACCAAATAATCCTCGACTCAAACAAACTCCCTCGATCACTCAAAGACCATAACTTTTCTAGATTATTTCAACATTTCTCGACTCAAATGAAACAAGTACAAATAAATCTCAGTTTCATTTTTTTTGGTATTCAAAAATCGTCCATAGTCTAAAACCATAAAGATTTTCAAAAACATCATTGATCTATTTGATGCCTAGCATCAGTTGTTCAATATCCGACACAAAAAAGGAGAATAAAGATAACAATTATGTCATTTTACTCTCCTTGGTTCGTTCATAAATCAAACGCAAAACGTCAAAACTAAAACAACCGTGTAGCACCTACCGTGACCCTTCAAAGGATCTTGAAGTTTTTCTTTAAGGCTTCTTGATTCGATTTTGTGATGCAAAAGTAAATATGGATCCGGTTATGAATATGTGATTGTAGTTTGGTTTGTGTTTTTCGCTTTGATATTTGATTCGACCGATTTACGTGGTGGATTAATATGGGATGTTCTTGAGATTAGTTTGTTTGTTCGTATCTTAGATCCGTTTGGCGAGAGAAAGATAAGAAGCGAGATAATGGGGGCCGAGCGTTTGAGATTAGGTTTAGGTACTTAAAGTGTTTTAGGGTTAGGGTAAATGTATTATCATAATGCATCTACTTTATAACCGGATATAGTTTTTTAAGTGGGCTTGGATGGATTGTGGACTGGACGGTGCATGGCCCTAGGTGTGCGGTTAATGGGGCTTAAAGATGTCAATATCCAATCTTTGTTCTATGACTCTCTATCCGTATATTTTGGGCCACGTCTATCTTCGGTTGACACATTTTATTCAAGAATGTCATATATTGAGTTTAATACAATTCTCTAGTATTATCAATGTATTTTTAATACATTATATGCATTCTTGGTATAACATTTGGCGAAAACGGGTGGTATTTTGGTATTTCACGGGGATACATTTTCTTGACAAGATCGGGAAACCATTATAAAGTTCATTTTAAACCGTTAATGAAGGCTAGTTTTGAGCATTTAACCGCAAGATGTGATTACGGAGTTAATTCTATATTATTTATTTGAGGTTGAAGTGGGATATCACGGCGCGTGCACTTAGTATCTTGAAGATATCGGGGTTGGTTGGATGCATGATTCTTGAGATCCTTGTTCGAGCTTTAACCGCTTCGATTGACAAAGACTTGAGTTATCTAGTTGAACTCGATGTAAGGAGTTACGTTGTTGTGCTCATGTACTATAACTATCACTTTTAAGGAGTTACGTTGTTGTGCTCAAGTGTCACACTTAGGTGTGGATAATTTGAGAAACTATAAGTTTACCTTTTTCGATCGATTCAAAAAGGGTTCTTCGTCGACAATAGTGCAAGTTTAAGTCACAAGTTCGGGTTATTTTACTTGAGTCTCAAGTTCGTCATATTGGGTTTTCCATCGAGTCACTACAAAAAGCCGTCGAATGATAATGGGTCGGTAAAGAGTTAGGCGAGAAGAGTATACACGAGTAGAGAAGTTTTTATCGTGGTGATTCTCACAAGATATTTATGGTACTTCACACTTGTTCGATTAATTGAACATACATGGTTTCGATGTCTCCAATTTCATCATCAACATACGTGGTGTATGATTCGATTCGTTGAAAACATCGGGGAAGAGAGTATAGGTGTTCCTTGCTTCTTTGATGTTTTGGATTTTTTTCGAAACCCGTTTCCTTTCATGAATTTCTTCAATCGGGGAAGAAATGAGACGATTTGTGGTTCAAACGTCTCACTCGTGTTATCGCCTCACTTTCACGAGTTATCATGTGTGAAGAGTACCTAAATAGGATGTTATGATGCCTCACACGGTCATTTATCGAGTAATTGCAGATTAACGGTAACTACTATTCCGATATACCGCAACATTCGGGAAGTCGTTTCATTTCGCCTTTTCGTGGTCCATTTGGTGTGAAACATTTACATACGTGAGAAGATCTTGTTGATTTCTTGCATGTTACCCCGAACGGATTTTCCGCAACAAGTCGATTACCTTGTGTGGTTTATCGCTCATCTACAAATTCCGCTGCGTCGAAACTTCAAAAGTTAGAGGAAATGTTCACTACATCAAAGTTTCGAATCTGTGAAGACGATTGTCATTTGGGGAAGCCGATTCGAAACTTCGCCAAAAAGGAGTGTACGGAGAAGTCATAAAGACATGCAAAGATGAATCGGGGAAGTTAATCCAATTTATGCATATTACATCATTGCCTACAAGTGAAGAAAACGGTTCTCAAGTCAAGGTACCGTAAGAAGACAAAGAGCATAACCTTTCATCATCCTCAAGACTCAAGAGCTTATGAAGACCTTTCTTTATTTGTTTTCTATATTTGTAGTAAATGTTGTAAGTAATCCTTATGTCGTCCCATTGGGGAAGATTGTTGAATCGCTCCTAACTCGTAAATGGAACGACATTGACGGATTACATTTCTATCTTTATTACCTCAAACACAAGGGCTTGTTATGTCATTTAGTGATAGATGTAAGTGTTTGGGATATAAACCCTCCATACTTCCATGGAGGGTGAGACTCATTTGTAATTCACATTTCTTATCAATAAACACATAGTATTTCCTTCTCTCTAGCTTTCTCTCTCTAACTTGAAGATGGGTTTCTTCCATCTTCCAAGCACCTCCGAATCACCATATCAACCATAGAAACGATCCTAATAATATATATATATATATATATATATATATATATATATATATATATATATATATATATATATATATATATATATATATAAAGATAAAGATCAAATAAAAGACAAATATCCGTAAAAGATAAAAGATTTTTTTTACAAAAAGTTCTCGAAAAATTCTCAAAAAATTCCACAAGATCGGGTATAATGGTGCATGAAAAAGTTGTGAAAAACTTTTTTCTAAAAGTAGATATTTTTTCCCAAAAAAATTTATGATAAAATTCGTTTGCTCATTAAATCATTTTTTTGTGCATCAAAAATTGATTTTTGCACCCAACTTCTTTTGACTTTTTTCATCAAAATAGCATTGATCATCTAACTAAAAGAAGTTGAAAATTTTGTGCATCAAAAATTTTTTGCGCATCAAAATTCGTTTTTTGTTCATTAAAAAAGACGTATCAAAACTCAAAATTGTAAAAAAGGTTTTCACAAAAGTTTTATGCACCAACATACCCGATCTTGTGGAATTTTTTTGGAATTTTTTGCGAATTTTTTTAAAAATATAAATCTTTTCATTCTTTTTACGGATATTGTCTTTTTAGACGAGTACATATGTATAACAACGATAATTTAACTACCAATAATTATAGTTGTGATATTGTGGTTAAAATGTAGGGATTGGGGTTTTACTAACAACAACCAAATGGGTGTTGTTTAAGCTTACCTTAATTAATAACGTTTCTAAATGAACTTACTTAATAATAATACATATCTTATTAGAACTCATTTACCTTAACTATATGTGTTGAAATCATGTATTTATAGAATTATGAGTTTATGTTAGGAAACATTGTTATTTAAAGTAAGCTTAAAGAACACTCATTGGATTGTTGTTAGTAAAACTTATGTAAGTTAATTAAACGTAATTGGATAATAAACAAAAACGTTCAAATTTAAAAGTTAAAAACCACTAAACATTAAAAGGGTGTTTTTTCGAATCGATTTACTCAATTTTTAAGTTCTATTTAAGAAATGTTGTTCCTGTTTAAATTTAGTAAAGACTTGACGAGTACCCGTGTACAGCAACGAGATTTTCTAGCGGCAAACAACTGTGTTGCGATATTGTGGTTAAGTGTTTTGTCTAACGTGAACTTTGAGAAAAAAAAACATAAATATCAATATGTTCCCCTATTAATCTTCACCATTTTCACTTCATCAGTTAGACTCTAAATCGAATCCATCCAAGTATCAAAACTTAATTCTAAACAATTGACGTTTGCATGTCGTCATCATCTTCATCACCATCCGAGATGACAATAACATCATCCCAGTTCCAGTTTACAAATTGGGATGAAAAACGGATTGAGATTGAAAAACGGATTGGGATTGAGAGCGGGATTAGAGCGGGACCAAGTTGTATATAAACAAACAAAAGTAGTACACAAGTTGGTGTTCTTTTGAATGACCATGAACTAAAACAGTGAAACAAAAACTGATAAATAAAAGATCACAATGTACAAACCTTAACCTCAATATAAACATTTTTTTGATTAGTCATTTCCTCAACTTAACTATGAGTTATCATAAAATGAAATATATATATATATATATATATATATATATATATATATATATATATATATATATATATATATTATGATGTTTATATAGTAGAGATTTGGATGATTATTTTGAAACTATTTATTATAATTTTTAAATAATAGAAAAAAATGAAATCGTGTATGCATATTTATAAATTAAAAAGAAGAAGGAAAAAAAATGCATGTACCACATATTTGTAAAACTATGTTTTATAAGTTTTCATTCCTTAATTTCTATATATAGTTCTTTGTCATTGTTAAATCGAGTTATTATAAGTCTTCATTTCTTAATTGGCATTGTTCTTATTAATTGACTATTTTAAAGTTGGCCTATAAGATAAAAGTTTAAAAAATATTAAAAGGTAGATTAGACAAATTACTTTACAATTTTTTAAAGTATTTTTAAGTTTTAAGAATAAGCAAATTTGTTACATAAATAGTAGGATATATCAAAAAGTTTAATCAAACTACAAGAACACTAGACGACGTCGTGAACTCTCAATAAAAGTCAAAAAGTGTCATTAAGGTAGACAGTGTCACTAAAACTAGAAGTGGTCACTATTTCATGAGTTTCAGCTGCACGTTAATGCCTTTAGTAAAGACTTTTAAGACACGTTTATTGACTTTATTCATAGAACATGGCTTATTCCGGTATAAATAGTAAGTATTTGTTCTTCTACCTTGAGAGGGGCGGATTGGGATTGTTCTCCAATAACTAAAAGTGCAGCATGCCTAAATCTAACTAGGGTTCGTGAATGGTGTAGGACCGGACCGGAAAAAGAGCAATTCTAGTTGTAAAATATCTAATGAAACCATCGCTGGAATTGAAATTTTATTGTAATAGAAGAATTTGAACTTACCAAAGCTATCTGGCTAAAAACTTTGACCCCAAGCTAGCTTATTAAACTTTTGAGCACTTTATACTTGCCAATGTTTTCGTCGCTAGTTTCTGAACAATTAGTAACTGCATGGGCCAGATAGGCTTCCATTTTTTTTATGTGTGTCACAATATCTTCCTACAGCATATAATTAAAATCTTCAAAAGACTAGTACTGGCTTCTTCTTAAACAATTGCAAACTCTCATTGAAAACTACTAGAAAAAAAAAATCAATAATAGCACATGCGGTCGTCACTAATGACGGTAATGATATTAGCCGTGGCAATGTTACTATCATTTCATGATCGGCCAAAGAACATAAAATGATAAAATGCTCTTGTTGCTGTGTGTTTTACATATTTGTCTCTATTGTTGGTGGTCAAAAAAAGTCTGTTGAAAATCAAAGCTGTACACCATTGTACGTTGTCACTATCATTTCCTTGCAAAGCAAGGATAAAATGATTCATGTACCATGATGTCATGGCTCGGGAGCAGGGTGATCTAGAAACTTTATCATACACGTTATCAATAAAATCCTATTTTATATCTTCTTCTTCTTCTTCTTCTTCTTATTCTATCTATATTATAATGCATGTAAAAGCCATACTTAATTCCAAACATAATTTCTAACCAAAAATTAAGACAACGAAATTTCTAATCATGGTATTTACACGCCACTTCTTAACAAAGTTCTAACTCCTAACCAATAAAAATTAAGATAAGGAGTTTAATTATAAAGTCGACGTGTTACTTTTCAACTAAAATTCATCTTTATTTTCAAATTAAAATATCTTTTATCTACTTATTTTTTTTATAATCTAATTTCATCATATTATTTAAAATTTTACGCTCTTTTTATTCAAAATCTATTTTGATATATTTTATAAGTTTTTAATTTTATATTTTTAGCGGTTTATTTTATTTTAATTCAAATTTTACAACTTTAACCTTTCAATCAATATAATCTTAATTAAAAAATCATATACTTTTGAAAGTTGTTGACTTGTAGAGATCAAAGGTATTTCATACGAGAATAATGGTGTCACGGGATACTACGAAAGTTACTTGTGAACCCAAACAAACACATACAACTAACACATATACATTTCGTGTTGTGAATCAATTCACTAAACCAGAACAAACACATATAACTATATTTATCGCCATGGCCACATGCGGATCCGACTAGTAAAGTATAAAGTATAATAGCTTAATTGATCACATTATTTTTTTGAACGGACCACATATATTGAATGGACCACATGCATAATTTTTATAGCACTATAGTGATAGATCGAAACTAGGAAAAAGCTAATAAATAAAATGAACTTATAACGAGTTCATACAAAAGTTAATTCCATCACAAACCCAGTCTAACCAAACAGGCTAGATTGAAAATTATTGTACCCAAAAGAACTTAACTAAAAACCAACACAAATTTTGTTGTTTATATCCAAAAGCTGCATTGATACAAACTCAAAGGTAGTTTTCTGCAACGAAACTTAAATAAATAACCATGTCTTCTTGGGTCATTTGGTCTCAAATACCATTCATGTGTTGATGACATATAATTCATTGAGAACTCGGAAACAAGAAAATTACATTGGAGTATTGGTAGCGGTCGGGTTTTATTAAACTATATATCCACATGTTATCGTGACATCCATTAAAACATGGAACGCATCTAGTGTGCTATTTGTGTCCTTATTGAATGCACTAGACGTAACTTGTTTTCATAGTATCAGCTAATAAGTATCCACAAGATGTGTAAAATGATCAAGAGCACACAACAATCAATATTACACCCACCAACCACCCTACTCACAGTATTTTATTATATGAATATCAAGAAGATAAGTCCCAAATAAGTGCTTACCAATACAAATATTAAAGAACAATAACCGATCTCTACTAGTAGACACCAAGAATCTCACTACAAAGTTCACTCAACATCAGACTTAACAAGATCAAACAATATTGATCTTGATACAAAGGAACAACCAAATACCTAGACTGATATCAAGATTGATATCACAAGAGAAAGACAAACACTGCGTGAAGGTTTGAGAGAGAAAGAGACTAAACAGAATGAAGATAATGAAACCCTAAACAGAATGAAAGATTATATACTCTGCCATGTTTCACTTTAGCCCCTGAACTTCTCTTTTCTTTACTTCCAGCACAAACTCTAATTAGACTTTGAAACTTGACACTCTTGGTCCTTTACATTATTTAACACCCCTCCACAAGTTGATAAGTTTGCATTATGTAAACCGCTTCCATCTTTTTCAAGACAACTATTCTTTTCACAATTGTTAATACCGCAAATGTATCAAACATACCAAGACTTTTGCAAAACAAAGAATGTTGTCTTTGCCAAGACATTTAGTAAAAATATCTGCTACTTGCATATCTCGTATGAATCTTAACAGCTTTAATCACTCCAAAGATACCTTCTCTCTCGACCAAATGCACATCCAACTCAAAATGTTTAGTTTTTCATGAAACACAGGATTAGTCGTAATCAATTGCGACTATTATCACAATATATGTTAATAGGTAATAACTTTTTAAGACCAAAACTGTAACATGTTACTCAACCAAATCACTTACATGTAGTAGAAGCCATGCTTCTATACTCGACCTAGAACTTCTAGACAAAGTAGCTTGTTTTTACTTTTCCAAGAAATAAGAGAATTACCCAAGAATACACAAAACCGCTCTGATTTCTAGTTAGAGGACATTTAGCCCAATCGAATCAGATAAGCTTTTAGCTTGAGATCGACTCTTTATTAAACTGCAGACCTAAACCAGGAGACTTTTTTTAGATATTTTAAAACCCTTAGAGCAGCCTTAAGATGAGATTGTAAAGGTTTGTGCATGTGTTGACTCAAGCCTACCTAGCAGAGAGTATTTGTCCAGATTTTTAGCTAATTTGGACTTAAGGAGAAGAAGTTAGAGGTCAAACAAAAACTGCTAAATGGGACAGTGCTGATGAGACATAACTGATGCAGAAACAGAAAGCAAAACAGGTAAATGCACACTTGATATGATGGATCAAAAAGCAATTGCAGATCTGATATAAGCTCTTCTACAGGTATCTAAGGGAATACTAAAAGTAAATCAAACTATCTCTATGCTATCACCTACTAGTGGAAATCAAATACAATTAAATTCCTAAACTAAATAAGCAAATTATCAACTAAACAACATCTGATATGGAAAAGAACCTGGACTGATGTGCATCAGCAGATAAAGCAAACTATGAGACTTTTGGATCAAAATGAGCTTGCTAAACACTTCCATACGCCAAGTAAGCTTGAATATAGTTACTGAAAAATGACTGTTTGGACAGAATGAGAAATTGAAGACATATTCAACCATAAACAAAATTAGGACATGAAACCTTTAAAAACTTGTTTGATAAAGCATTAAAATAGTGATTTAGACTGAACTACTAAAAATTAAACTCATCAAATCAACTTAACTTTGAAAACTAGCTTCATCCAAACACTCCTACATTGAACCAAAACTAAAATTTAAACTAAAAACTTAGGAGATTCTTAACTTGAACAGGTTTGGAAACTCAAATAAACTCAAAACTTGACATTTTAACAGCTTTAAATCAGTAACCATGCTAAACCTTTTTGACTATCGAAATTTGACTTGTGTTGACTAAAATTGACTTTTGTGAAAAACTTAATTTGAAGAAAGGTAAGAGCATAAATAAGCTCAAATGAGCTTATACAAGCTTATCTGAGCTTAGTTTGACAGAATTGAAAGCTAAGGAAACACTTTAGACAATAGTGATAAGTTGAGATAAAAAGGATGAAAATTAACTTTTAATTGATAAACATGAAATTACAATTCTGGAATATGAAATTACAACTGAAAAGAGTAAATGACAGAAATTAAAAACGGGTCAAAGCTTTTCTAAATACATGGAAAAACTGGACAATGAGCTTGTGACTGATCCAGGGTATATATAGCTGAGCAGAGGCCTTGGCTTGATCATGAGAAGCATCTAGAGGTACAATCTCGACCTTTGATTCATTTACTTGTCATCATATCAAATCGTAGCCGTTTGATCATATGGGTGATGTGTCCGTCAATGAGATGCTCCCTTTGTCCACGCCGGCTATCTTATGACACAACCTCTCGACACGCTGTCGAGGTCTTCTAAGGATACTTTAAGTGGGGTAAATGAGGGTAAAAGGTGGGGAAGGTAGGGTACAGTAAATCCATGGGGTTTATCTGTGTTTGGGCGCGGGGTGGGTTTGTGGTGTTTTTTTATATTAATTTGACTTGGGTGGGTATTTTGACCGGGTATAAGTTATAAATGGGTTGGGTATTCGGGTAGATAGCGGGTTGGAGGGTTATAAGGGTGGCCGAGTAGTGATATTAAAAGGGTTGGTTTGTTTATTGGGTTGGGTTTGGGCCGAATGTTATGTGAATTAGACTATGGATTGGATAATCTTGGACTTGGATTGGCTTAGGACTAGTATTGGATCCATATGGCTTAATAAGGGACTAAAGATGTAATTGCTGAAAATCCAGGGACCAAACATGTAAATATGAAACTATCTTCCAAGGACTGATTTTGTCATACTTCAAATAAACCAAGGCTGAAATTGCAACTTTTGATTCTTCAGGGGCCATTTCTGCCAAAAACTCAAAGTTGAGGGGCCATTTTTGCCAATTGTTCAAACTTGATTAAAACTTCCAAAAATCATCCTCGGAGAATAAAATCTTCATAAATGCTCAATTTTGATCTTCCGGCTCGACTTAAGCTCTCTTAATCTCTGTGCTCTGATTTACGTCTGATTGGGTCCTTTTGCGTGTTTTTACATATCCGCACTACACAAGCACAAACTCAAGAAACCACAAATATTAGCAATAAACGGCTCTTTCTTGGTTATTTTGGGTCAGTTTTGATGATGAAAAGGTATGTGTTTTAGCACATACCAATGGTATTAGTTAAGTAAATCAATTTACCAACCAATTTTTGATAGTTATTTATATTGCTCAACACTTTATCTTTACTAGTTTCAACACAACTCAAAATGTAATTTTCGTGAAAGGGTGTATCAAATGAGCTTAGTACGCTAGCGCACTATACTCATATAACAATTTCAAACAATATTTTCTTTGGGTCATACAAATACCATAATCATTTTCAATACTTCAATTCCAAGAAAACATTTTAACTCTCCCAAATCTTTGATCATAAATTTAGAACTCAAAACTTTTAAAGTTATTGATTTCTTCTTCATCATTACCATGATAACAATATCATCAACATACACAAGCAGAGCAACAAATGTAACCTTTTGTTTAACATACAAAGTGTAATCCAGCTTTACTTTGTTCAAAACCATATTCAACTAAAGCATTAGTAAGCTTAGCATTCCATTGCCTAGGAGCTTGTTTAAGTCCATATAAAGATTTATTAAGCTTACATACTTTAGTATCATCACCACCATTGAAGCCTTTAGGTAATTGCATATAGACATCTTCATCAAGATCACCATATAAAAAAGCATTATTAACATCTAACTGATATAAAGGCCAATTTTTGCAAACAGCAATGCTTATCAGACATCTAACAGTTACCATTTTCACAACAGGACTAGATGTATCATCATAATCAAAACCTTCTCTTTGATTAAAACCTTTAGCAACTAATCTGGCTTTATATCTATTTATTTCTCCTGTAGATTTATACTTGATTTTCCATATCCATTTATATCCAATAGCATGTCTACCAACAGGTAACTCACACTCACCTGTATTGTTTCTATTAAGAGCTTCAATTTCATTGTTCATAGCTTCGCACCAATTAGGATTATTAACGACTTCTTCATAATTTTTAGGTTCAATGACTTATTCAATGTAGAAGCAAAGCACATATTAGTTCTACTCAAACTAGCATAACTCACATATTTCTCAATACCATATCTCACTTTAGAGTGCATCACATAATCATTGAACCTAATAGGAGTTTTAGACTCTACTAGACCTTCTTAATACAGTGTGTCCGCACATCTTCATTAACATTTTCGATCGATTAAAACTAAACAAGTATTTTCAAGACTAGAATTGCCCTCGCACCAGGTGTTGGTCACCAAAGTAGGTTGCAGATTGCCCATCTTCATGATGCATATGAGTAGTATCTATTTCATTATCACTAGCATCATGAAGATAGCATACTACCATCCTCAACCTGTGTATCTTCCCTTCATCATTGGGTCTTTGAGACTTTGAACTATCAAAAACTTCAAGTGTTCAACCTCATTTACATAGTTTGTATCATTGACTCATGTGTTTTCATTTTCAAAGGAAAAACATTTTCATAAAACCTCACATCTCCGGCAAAAACACATTTCTAGTATCCAAACTTAAAAGTTTATATGCTTTCTTAGTAGAAAACCAATTAGAACACATTTTTCGGACCTATAAGACAACTTATCATGGTTATTTAAAATGGTAGCAAAACACGGACATCCAAAAGACCTCAAATGGGAAAGATTAGGTTTAGTTTTGTACAACAACTCATGGGACATTTACCATTTAGAATCAAGATGGCAACTGTTTATAAGATACACATGCAGCTTTAGAACACAATCGAGACCAAAACCTTAAAGGAATCCCCTTGAAACATAAGACTCCTAGCTACATTGAGTAGATGTCTATGTTTCCTTCAAGAATCCCATTTTGTGAGTGTATGAGTACAAGATGTTTGATGTATTATACCAAGATCGAAAACATTCCACTCATTTTCTTATTTACAAATTCAAGACCATTATCGATCTAGCTTTTAATTTTAATACCAAATTGATTAGATATTAAGTGAATAAAAGAGCGTAATACATCAAACACCTCATCTTTAGTTTTAATCATATAAGTCCACACGCCTCTAGAATAATCATCAACAATAGTGAGAAAATACTTATATCCTTCTACTTGTTACTCTGTAAGGACCTCATAAGTCAAGATGAACAAGTTCACCAAGATTCTTAGACTTATGATCGACAAAGGAAAAGGTTCCCTTGTCTGCTTAGCCCCGTGATGATTTCACAAACAGAATCGAGGAATTCTTGGAAATACCAAGATCCTTTTGAAGAATGTATAAGATCGATCGCAGGGTGACCCAATCTATTATGCCGCATAAGTTTAGACACATTATAAGACATAACCATATTGCACTCACCCAAAGTATTATTAGGTGCATATCAAACAAATACAATCCATCGACCGACTACGGTCCCCCGAACATTCTCCTTTTCAAATCTCAATATAACAAGTATCTTCATCAAAACCAACAAACATTTTGCTATCTCTAATCGCTTTATTAATGAGACAACAAACTCACACGGTAACTGTGAACAACTAAGACATCATAAAGAGTCACACTATTAGTTAATCTTAGATTTCAACATGACTTATAGTAGCAAGAGTACCATTGGGATGTCCAACAAGAATCTTAAGACTAGAAATATCCACAACATTAAACATACCAACAAGAAACAGTCAAGTCTCGATTAGCACCGAATCAATGATCCATCCCAAGGATATAGTTTTAACATAAAGACTAGAATTCCAAAGAAATACTTAGAAAAATTAATATTAAACCAAACATTTCCATTAAAGAATGAAGCCCTACCTGCCATATTGGCATGTATGCTTCCTGATATGTGCTTAAACACATATCTTTTCATTAATAAAATAGACCCAAAACAACCAAGGAAAAGCCGTTTATTGCTGATATTTGTGGTTTTCTTGAGTTTGTGCTTGTGCAGGTATGGATATGTAAAAACACGCAAAAAGGAGCCAAAACCGAAGAAAAACCGAGCACGAGAGAGAGAAGAGTGCAAAAGCCGATGCTGGGGATGCTATTTATTGGATTTGATGCTCAAGAGATCAAAATGCGGAGTTCGAGACATGGTTTGGGAGATTTCACTGAAAACCCGTCATTGCATCACATTTTCACAATTCACCCTCAAGTTATCCAAATTCACACTTTCACACCTTTTACTTTTCCATATTTACCCTTATTACCCTCACCTCTCACTTTTCCCAATATCCCAAATTCACCCTTCACTTTCACAAAAATGTCATATTGAGCCCTTGGTTTTTGCTAAAAATACATGTTTGGTCCTTGGTACATTAAATTGTAGTAATATTAGTCCAAAGCTAAAATACATGTCCATTATCCAATCCATTACACAAAACCACTCACGGCCCAAATCAAAGCAATCCAAATCCAACCCAAAACACTAATACCCCACCACGCTATAAACCTTTGACCGATAAACCCACCAAACCCGTTAATAGCCCGAAGTCAAACCCACCTCAACCCGGGTCAATGCTTTTGAATTATAATATTTAAAACCAAACGCGCCCCCAAACAGTACACCGTCTTCCCCACCCAAACACCACCACTTTTTCCACACCATTAACTAATCCCAAACACCCAACTTGGTACTAAGCATCTCCCCATGTTTCTAGAAGCCCTCTGCCAAGGTGTCAGAGGGTATGACACATTGGAGTGCCTACATGGACAAATGGAAGCCTCCCATTGGCTAAGACACCTCACCAATTCAATCCTACGGCTAAGATTAGATGTGATGACAAGGAGGATGATCAAAGGCCACGATTTGAGATCCGTATATCCCAAGGCTCAAGCTTAGCTATTTAAGGACCCTTGGCTCACATTGATAATTGTCCAATCTCTTAGGTTTTAGAGATTTTGACCTTTTATGTTCCCGCTATTTTATTGTTTTAATAGCTTAGTCAAGTTCCTTTCGGTAATTTCATTACTCTTGTCACTTTATTATTCAAGTTTATTTCATTAATCATTTGTCAATTCAAGTTTTATGCAAGCTAGTTTCTAATCAATCAAAAGTCGTCTTTATCGTTTGTTTAAGCTCATATAAGCTTAACAAAGCTTATATGAGTTTCTTGGGGTCTTAACTGTTCTTAGTTTTCAGTTTTGGTAAAAGTCAATAATAGTCAAAACGGGTCAAGGATTTGAGAGTCAAATTTGTTTGGGTTGATTTATGGTTCCAATCTGTTTACTAGCTTAATCATGTGTTAATTAGTAAGTTTGAATTGCTTGTGGTAAGTTTTCATCTAGATCAGTGGTTAAATGCATTTTCATAAATCTTAAAGTAGTGTTTGGATAGCTTGCTTAAACTGTTTTAGAGGTTGAATCTTAGGATAGATCAGTTGTTTTATGCCTGCTATAGCTTATTACATTCATTGTCTGTCATTGATTTGCTGCCATTGCACTCTAAGTCAAAAATCACAACATCACTGTCTTGGTCTCAAATATGTTAAAATCAGTCAACCTTAATCTTATCACATAGGTTTAGAAGTTGATTAAGTAGCTTGTTTAAGTTTCATTACATCTATTCTCATCTTAATCAATCAATAATTTGCATTCTAATTTCATCAAAGTCAAAACTAGCACCTATCTTCTGTCTTATCTGCTTAAGAATGTTAATCATCCCAAATGGACGCTTATATCTTGCTCTTTAACTTCTTCAATACTAGTCTTCATTAGCTGTAACTTTGGATTAATGATCTCTGCCAGGTGGTCTTGAGAACCATAGTTTGGGTTTTCAGTTTAGCTTATTGCATAAGCTGATGCATAAGCTCAAACAGTGGGGTCAGTCACTGTTTTGGCTTATGTAGCAGTTTTCTTAAATCCTTGGTAAAGTGCTGTTTAGAGGTTAAGATTAGCTTACAACAGTTGCCTTAGAGTAGTAATAGTGTAATCTAGCTTCTTTTATCAGTTTGGTTGCTTATCTTGCTTATTAGCTTATTTAAAAGTGCTTATTCTAGCTTCACATTGCATTGCTTTAGATTCCCCACATAAGCCTTTGTTTTCTTATTTTCATAGATCCGAATAATATTTTAGAATTTCCCTGCAAGTTTCATAATTTTTAGCTCTGCTTAGTATTTTTCTTTATTAAATTCAATTTGTAATCACTTTTAATTAGCTTTTATTGCAAATAATTAAGAAAAGTTCCAAAAATAAATTTTCAATTTTCCCAGTTTAAGATAAATATAAAAAGCATAAAAATATTTTTCCCTATTTTCTCCTTTTATTTGGTATTTTTCATAATTTAATTTAGATTTAAATAGTATTAAATTCATAGAAAATAGAAAATTAATCGAAAAATACAAAATAGTTTTGAAAAGTCTCTTATGTTATTTTAGATTTTGAAAAGTAATTCCATAATTTTCCCTTTGTTTTGATAATTTTAGTTAATTAGTTTTATTTTTAAAGTTAATAATTAGTTTTTAATTAGAATAAATTCAAGAAAATTCCTAAAAATAGTTTTAATTCATATTTAGTTTTCAAATATCATTTTAGAATTAAAGTTATTTTAGGTTATTTTAGGAGTTAGAATAGTCGATTTGCTTTTTATTCGCTTTCGCTTAATTCCTGCTTTTGCGCTTTTAGTGTAGATTTGTGTAGTTTGCCATTATTCTTAGGATTTCCGTAGATTTTAGTTCCCATTTGCTTTCCTTATCCCGTAGTTTAGAATATTTCATATTATCCCTTTTCTTATTCAAACCCGATAATCGAGACGCGAGTTGAAATTTCATTCAACCTCGTCGGAATCGATCTTGCTCAAACCTAACACGCTTGAGTTACCCACATACTACACTTCTTATTATTGGTCGTGTCCGAGCCGCTTTAAGTTTCTCACGTTAGTCATTCACGAGTGGCTAGCTTGTGTGAGTTAAACAGCGACGTTTCTCGCACCGTAATCAATTTTGGCGCCACGCCGGGAGGGCTTGTAGCGAGTTTTCGTATTCCGTCTCGAATCGCGTGCATTTGAAGATCCTTCCTCGTGAAGTTATCGTTGATATTTGTACATATCCCTTTTATAAAAACCCAAAAAGATTTTCCTTTTCAAAACATGTTTTCTAAAACCCAAAAATATTCTTCTTTGCCCTCTGATTCGATAATTCTTTTCTCTTATCCCTCTTATATTTGATTCTTATGGACTCCTTCGACTATTTTTGTCAGTGTTGTAATTCTCGTTTGGGATATGATTATCGATGTTATAATCATATGTGCCCCAATGCTTTCACTAACCTTCAAAATTTTTCCACTACCTCCACAACCCGAGATATCTTCGCTTGATCCATGTTATTGTTATGGCTGGAGATATGGTAGACTCGTCGAACGATTTTCGTTGTTTACTGTATGCCCGAGATACATCCTATTTATGAAGAACCCAATCCGATTGAGAATTATGATTCCATAATCAAGAACCCACCGGGCGTCGTGGACGATTTTTCATGGATCGCGACACTTTGCAACATCGAATTGCAATGGAATGCATGTTAATAACTTTCATGAGTCAATATCAACAAAGTATTAGTGAAGAACCCGCTCAAGTTACGGAAGATGATCACACTATTCGAGCTACCCGAAGAACCCACCGAGGGTCATGGATACGATTTTTTGAACTAAATGCTTTAAATCACGAACTTGAAAGACTTGAAGCCTTGTCAAAAATATCGAAAATGAATGATAAGTATAAAGAACTCGATTCCTACTCCTCTCCGGTGAGGGAGATGGAACATATTTCGAACCCGAGGTGATTCCGTTTGTACTCGACTCTAATCCAAGAATTCTAGAATCGATCCTTCTTTCACGATTCACCGTTACGAGTTTGTCGAGTTACAACAAAACGAAACGAACTTATGAGCTTAAAACGATTTCTAAACAGAAAGAACCGGAGACCACAACGGAAGTGGTGGAACTTGCTAGCTCTCAGAGCACACCACTTGTCCCACCTCCGGATTCTTATCCCTCACTCATTTCTGAGATTTTTATTTCCGACCCTTCCCCTTCACTCACGCCGGTTGAGAGAAGTGACGTTTTTATGGAAGAGGTCGATGATCATGTTTCTTCGGACATTGTTGAACCCGTTGACTCTTTCATAATGGGGGATGAGCATCCTAATGTTGAGATCCTTATCCCAAGCCCAAGAGAGTCCGAGTCTGGGGTTGTTGATATTTGTGATGAGCCTTCTCTTGATATTTCAAATGATTATGTTGAGATGTTCTCCGATTCCGATGATGATTCTTATGGAGACATCGATTTCGTTGACGATTTACCTTCTGAGCCCGACATAGAAGATAATGATTTTGAGCCAGAAGAAGAAGAGATTGAGCCCGATAATATTGAGATCGAGGATGAAGCATTACGAGAAACATTGTCGAATGTTTATCTTCTCATTTCTAAGATTGAAGCCCTTAACGATAATTCAAGTTCGCATCCTATCTCCGTTCAAGATAGTGATTTCTCTCCCGAGCTTGAGACTTTCCGATTTGATGAAGAGATTAGTGGCAATCCCACTATTGATGATGTTTATCCTCCGATTCTTGAGCGATTCTATTTTGATGTTGATGTGAGCAAAGTTTTGAACGAGATTTCTGATACTCCGATAAATGACCCGATCATTGAGGATGCTATTGATGACCCAATACCACCGGGTATTGAGGATGTTGTTATGAATGATCCCGAGGGGGATATGATGTTCTTTGATGGACTGCTCGACTCTCCTCTCTCTCATGAGTCCACCATCATGTATCCCGTTGAGCCGACATGTGAAGACAAAATTTTTAAACCTGGGATATTCATTGATGAGCTTTATGCTAAAACCATAATGAGGACACCGTTTTTGACCCTGGTATCTCTACCACTTTCTTCCCCAAGGACAAATGAATTCGGGGACGAGTCAAAGCTAAGCGACTCGGTGATCAAAAAACAAGAGCTTCGTGGAGGCACCCCATGTTTATCTTCTATCTTCTTTCTATTTTCTAATAAGTGACATGAAGAGGTCTCCTCTTGATTTCTCGTGTTTGGTTGTTTGTGATGTTGTGTTTAGGATGTTCCGATATGAAGACTCTCGTGCTCAAGTTTGTCTTTTCTCCACTCGAGTTTCATGATCGATCTTGATGGAAATCCGATATCCTAATCTTATCGACTAACGCTTATCTTTGAGCATACTTAATAAACGGCTTTTAGATTTTCGTGATACCTTGCTTTAAACATCGAGGACAATGTTTCGCTCTAGTCTGGGGTAGGGTAATCTTCGATTTGATTTGACCGCACTTGCTTATTTCGTTGTGTTTCTCCATGAACCCCTGCTTTTCCTTAAAATAAAAAATTGTGCAAAATGTGAAAAATTTAAAATTTTTTGTAAGCTTTTGCTAGTCTTTTGATTGAAAAGTTTTGCTAGTCTCTTAGATAAGAAGCTATAAATGCAATTCTAGCTCACAAGGCCAAGATTTTGCAAGTTTCTGAGTGACTTTAAATATGCATAACTTGATTTCATTAGACAAAGCATTTGCTAAGTTAATATATGTTTTGACACCTTGATTGACTTTCCACTGGTGAGAGTAGGAATAGAATTGACTTGACCGGGCGTGTTGAGCCTTAGCTTGTTCCTTAACCATAGATAATCTAAAATTATCGGCTAAGCATCATGGATCTCATTATTTGGGATTTTAAATTTGCAGAGATCGAGAAATGATAGAGTTACTTATGAGTTTAGATGCTAAACGTGGAGTAGTTGGTTCTCTTTAGAGCCCATCGAAGGTACTTATGTCTTTTGTTCCCACAAAATTGTTTCACCCATATCCGCTCTAATAATAATTAGAGATGTTGAGTTTTTAGCGATAGTTAGTTCTTTATCTTCTTAAAAGAATCTTTGTTTTAAAATTGGGTACACATCAAGGATCCGTAATAAATAAATGAGTAATCGGTGATAAGTGGAAAAGTAATAAGTAAAGTTGTGAGTCATGGTGTCGAGATCGGACCCTTGGATCTTTAGCCGGGATTGAGTGAGGTCTTAGCCTAGCCAGTAGGGATCCTCATTTCATGAAGCCTACAGCCTTGAATTACCCCGTGAAGCCCGTGGTTCACAACTCATATAAGTAAAGGCATAAGTGCAATATTAAAATAAAAAAAAAAAAAAAAAAAAAAAAAAAATTGAAAATGATGATGAAAATTGAAAAAGTCAAAAGTTAGTAATAAAATTCCTTGATGTGGACCTCATTTTTACGACAATGGTTCTTGAGAGAAGACGGATAACTAATTATCGACTTAGCTTTGTATCTTTATCGGAATAAAAGTTATCAAAACGAGAACTTGAAGAAATTCATTTCTCACAAAAATAAAAAAAATCTAGAGGAAAATAGGAAAATGGGAACAAAAGGTAATTACACAAGTAACTTCCATGGGTAGTGTTAGCATCTAGAGTCGATGTAACAATGATTTCGGTTTTACGCTTAGTTTGGGACTTGTGAAAATCGGGGCGATGTATTCTATCCGTATGGTCACTTCACGTGTTGTGTTTTCTACTCCGTGATCCTAACGTGTCGCTTTGAAAATGTTTGAGTTATTGATCGACATGAAAGTTCAACAAACCGTCATTCATAATCGGTATGTGCTTAATCGTGATATCTATATATGTGAATTGAAAGGTAAACGGGGCGTTTTTAGAATTAAGGATTTCTTAATCTCTTTTGAGGAACATTGACTACTTCTTCTCTAATTGGTTTGTCTGAACTGTTTGAAGTTTCTTACGGTTAGTCATTCACAAGTGGCTAGCTTGTGTGCGATAACTTGATGGTTTGGACATATCAATGGTTTAGTAGAAAGAGATGGAGATCCTTGGTTTTTTAAGCGTGAGTTGATTGCATTGCGTGAGGACACGACAATGGTCTCGTCTGGGGTATTTTGATATGTGCTTAAACACATATCTTTTCATTAATAAAATAGACCCAAAACAACCAAGGAAAAGCCGTTTATTGCTGATATTTGTGGTTTTCGAGTTTGTGCTTGTCAGGTATGGATATGTAAAACACGCAAAAGGAGCCAAACCAAGAAAACCGAGCACGAGAGAGAAGAGTGCAAAAGCCGATCTTTGGGATGCTATTTATTGGATTTGATGCTCAAGAGATCAAAATGCGGAGTTCGAGACATGGTTTGGGAGATTTCACTGAAAACCCGTCATTGCATCACATTTTCACAATTCACCCTCAAGTTATCCAAATTCACACTTTCACACCTTTTACTTTTCCATATTTACCATTATTACCCTCACCTCTCACTTTTCCCAATATCCCAAATTCACCCTTCACTTTCACAAAAATGTCATATTGAGCCCTTGGTTTTTGCTAAAAATACATGTTTGGTCCTTGGTACATGAAATGGTAGTAATATTAGTCCAAAGCTAAAATACATGTCCATTATCCAATCCATTACACAAAACCACTCACGGCCCAAATCAAAGCAATCCAAATCCAACCCAAAACACTAATACCCGGCCACGTTGCTAAACCTTTGACCCGATAAACCCACCAAACCCGTTAATAGCCCGAAGTCAAACCCACCTCAACCCGGGTCAAAGCTTTTGAATTATAATATTTAAAACCAAACGCGCCCCCAAACAGTACACTGTCTTCCCCAACCAAACACCACCACTTTTTCCACACCATTAACTAATCCCAAACACCCAACTTGGTACTAAGCATCTCCCCATGTTTCTAGAAGCCCTCTGCCAAGGTGTCAGAGGGTATGACACATTGGAGTGCCTACATGGACAAATGGAAGCCTCCCATTGGCTAAGACACCTCACCAATTCAATCCTACGGCTAAGATTAGATGTGATGACAAGGAGGATGATCAAAGGCCACGATTTGAGATCCAGAAGCATCCCAAGGCTCAAGCTTAGCTATTTAAGGACCCCTTGGCTCACATTGATAATTGTCCAATCTCTTAGGTTTTAGAGAGATTTTGACCTTTTAATTTCCTATCATTTTATTGTTTTAATAGCTTAGTCAAGTTCCTTTCAGTGTAATTTCATTACTCTTGTCACTTTATTATTCAAGTTTATTTCATTAATCATTTGTCAATTCAAGTTTTATGCAAGCTAGTTTCTAATCAATCAAAAAGCTGTCTTTACTGTTTGTTTAAGCTCATATAAGCTTAACAAAGCTTATATGAGTTTCTTGGGGTCTTAACTGTTCTTAGTTTTCAGTTTTGGTAAAAGTCAATAATAGTCAAAACGGGTCAAGGATTTGAGAGTCAAATTTGTTTGGGTTGATTTATGGTTCCAATCTGTTTACTAGCTTAATCATGTGTTAATTAGTAAGTTTGAATTGCTTGTGGTAAGTTTTCATCTAGATCAGTGGTTAAATGCATTTTCATAAATCTTAAAGTAGTGTTTGGATAGCTTGCTTAAACTATTTTAGAGGTTGAATCTTAGGATAGATCGGTTGTTTTATGCCTGCTATAGCTTATTACATTCATTGTCTGTCATTGATTTGCTGCCATTGCACTCTAAGTCAAAAATCACAACATCACTGTCTTGGTCTCAAATCTGTTAAAATCAGTCAACCTTAATCTTATCACATAGGTTTAGAAGTTGATTAAGTAGCTTGTTTAAGTTTCATTACATCTATTCTCATCTTAATCAATCAATAATTTGCATTCTAATTTCATCAAAGTCAAAACTAGCACCTATCTTCTGTCTTATCTGTTCTGCAACAGCAATCTGTCCCAAATGGACAGTTATATCTTGCTCTTTAACTTCTTCAATACTAGTCTTCATTAGCTGTAACTTTGGATTAATGATCTCTGCCAGGTGGTCTTGAGAACCATAGTTTGGGTTTTCAGTTTAGCTTATTGCATAAGCTCAAACAGTGGGGTCAGTCACTGTTTTGGCTTATGTAGCAGTTTTCTTAAATCCTTGGTAAAGTGTTGTTTAGAGGTTAAGATTAGCTTACAACAGTTGCCTTAGAGTAGTAATAGTGTAATCTAGCTTCTTTTATCAGTTTGGTTGCTTATCTTGCTTATTAGCTTATTTAAAAGTGCTTATTCTAGCTTCTGTTACATTGCAGCCTTAGATTCCCCCACATAAGTGATTGGTGCTAAACAGTCAAGTCTAATCACACAAGCTAGCCACTTGTGAATGGCTAACCGTAATGCACTTAAAACCGCTTAAAACACAAATTCAATTTAGATCGAGGAATATAGGAATTCTCGGTCGTTAAGTCACACGGAGGATGAATTGGTGTATAAACACTTGATCAGATGATAGAATGATCACTAAGGATAGTGATCAATAAGGATATTGATGGAAAATTACCTAAAGAAAAGATTTACAAATTAAAGCGACTTAAATGCAAATT
This sequence comes from Chrysanthemum lavandulifolium, assembly GCA_022545495.1. NCBI lineage: Eukaryota > Viridiplantae > Streptophyta > Magnoliopsida > Asterales > Asteraceae > Chrysanthemum > Chrysanthemum lavandulifolium. The sequence goes on along the minus strand of CM040240.1, from coordinate 250,235,333 downwards.
AAAAGAAATTAAAAAGTTAAAATCTATTAAATAAACGCTATCACTATTTTTACAATGATGTTTTTATGATTTTATAAAACAAAATATCTTAAATAAACTATTTAAACTAAAACATAAACTCAAAATATTTAAAAACGTGGTTTAAAATGAAAACGAGCGTTACGTTTAAAAATTACGCTGGAGCGCAAGCAAAAACGTAAAATTTATGAAATAAAAGGCCTACGAATGTAAAACTAATTTTTTTACGTACTATATGATAAAAGAAAATTTTAGAAAAAAGATTTATATTTTTTAGACTTTTATATTTTTTATTATGATTTAATTACTATAAAACACTAATTAAATGTTTAAAAATACTAAAACTTATTGGAAAAATCTGAAACTTTTTGTTAAAATACTTTATAACAATACTAAACTAAGAAAATTGAAAAGGATGAAAAAGCTACTTTGAATAAGCTAAAATAAGCTAACTAAACTTAATAAGCTAAAACCGGTCTAACGATATAAGAGATTATTTTGTGCAAACTTCAAATAAAGACCCAGTATGAATGGTTCCGTGTACCCTCTTGTCACTCTCAAAAGGTCGGAGGTCTCAGGGTTCGAGCTCTGCCTCCACCCTTTTGCAAAAACATTTTATTTTTGAACTTTTCTTTTACAAACTCATTAAGCACATGAAGATAAGCATTTTTCTCAACTACACTTTTTACAAAAACACCGATAAGCACTTAATAAGCCAAAGATTTGGTCACGTTAACTAAAATGAAATAAGCAAAAGGATTTAGGCTAAAATGATTATAAGCTATAAAAATAAGCAAAGATTGATTGAAATAAGCTAATACTAATGAATATAAACTAATGTGAACATCGAATTAGCTCAAGAACTAGAAATAAGCACTTAATAAGCACAAATAAGCAAAACTCACACTTTGTTGTGGTCTTGTTGGTTTGCTAGATACTTATAAGCTACTTTTAAGCTATGTAATAAGCTAAAAAATGAGAACAAACACTGCAATTAACTAGTTGACCAAGTGATCTCTCTAAAAAGCTATTTTGCAAAGATTGGCTTTCACAAATAAGCTTGTGAGAAGCTTTTGAAAAACTGGAAAACTTTGACTAACTGATATACTTGATCAAAATGGACAAAACTAGAAAGCACAAGCAGGCTTATTGAATAAGTTGCAAACTCAAAATTAAAAATTGAGACCTTGAGATGGCTAGTTAAGCTTCTCAAAAAGCTAAAATTTGCAAGCTTAAGTTGACTGGTAAGCTCTTGAAGAGCTTATGAAGATATGACCAGTTCACTGATTAGCATGTTTACATAGAAATGGACAAAAGCAAAAGCCACTAGCAGCCTTACCTAATAAGCTACAAAGTTAAAAGTTAAAGTTGAAACTTCAAGAAGGCGGCCACTACACAAAAAGCCAAGACTCACAAGATTTTATCAACTAATAAGCTCTGTGTGAGCTTATTAAGATGAGCTTCTCAACTGTGCACAGGACAAGTTTTTGACTTTTTGATTGAAATGAAAGTTTGACTAAACTGAACTTGGATCTTGATTTGTTAACTGATATTGATGATATGTGATTAAATGAAACTAAATTAGGCTATGCTACTAAATTCCAAACATGAAACAAGGTTTTGATTTCTAAAACTTTTAACAGATAAGCATAATAAGACAGTTATAAGTGATTTTGACTTTTGGGCTAATAAGGACTTGTTTTTATGACTTGTATGAGTTATTAGGACCTAGTGAGACATGAGACAAGCAAAAGCAAAAGCTTGCACAACTTTGTTTGATGAGTGTGTAAATACTCATCATTTTGTACAAAATAAATCGCAAATTCATCTGAAAACACTAAACACATCAAAATGATCAAAATATCACAAATCAAGTGTTTTATGTGTTTCAAATGCAAAATATCAAAATCGATGAAAACATATCAAATTTGCAAAAATTGCGTTTGATCCCCAACTTTTAAAAGTTGTCAAAAGCGATCCCGAGCGCATAATTTCAAAAGTAAAGTCACCAAAGGTCCTTTTAAAATCAAAAGTTGTCAAATTTAGTCCTTTGGTGAAAAATATGAAAAGTTTGAGAAAATTACAACTTTGGTCCCTCAAGTTCAAAAATTGGCGAATGGTCCTTGGAAAATGTGAAATGGCAACATTGGTCCTTATACTTTCCGAGTGTCACTTTTGGTCCCTTGAAACAAGATTGATGATTTGGCGACTTAGGCCCTCAAATTTCGTAAATGCATACCTAGTCCTTGTCATTTATACCCTTTGGCCTTGTCGTTTAGCCATTTTGGACCTCGCCAACCAATGGACCCTCATCATAATACAATTGTGAACCCCCATTATTAATAACTTGTGGTCAACATCTCTCGGTCAAACCCACTTGCCCGCCAAAGTCTCACCTCCTTCACCGCTTTCTCTGCAACTCGTAAACCCATCCCTCCATCACCTTATCTCCCATGTCCCTCCTCCTTAGCATACCTCCAAACCTCATTAATTGCACCTCCCCTCACTCAACCTCCAATGGGCGAACAAAGAGTTTTGGCGCCAAAAGTATGTTTAAACGGTCGAGATGATTTTAAGCAATCCAAGGTCAAGAATGGTGGGAAAGATTCGTAAGAGAGAGAGTAGCTTTGGAATATAAAAAGCAGAGAAAAAAGCAAGTAGGGGGTAGTTAACTTTTATTTTTTTACAAGTATGTCGCTTTTTAAGTTTTATGTTTTAATTTAGCTCTCCTTTGTAATTTAAACTTTCCTTGTACTAAACTAAGGTTGTTAAATCTATTACAATTCAATTTCAAGATCAATTTGAAGTTTATCTAAGTTTAATGTTTTAAGATTTCTTATAGATATGCAATTTCAAATTAACTAAAACCCAAGCTTCAAATAGCTTTGTCTCAATTTCTATAAACTTATATAAGCTTTTGATAGCTTTTGTAAGCATGTGATCAAGTTCTAAGCAATTTTGTAATCGGTCAACAAAAGTCAACTGGATGTTCAAATGGCAATGCAGTTGGAATAAGGGTTGATGCAGCAATTCAAATGGGTTGATTTAGTTCCTGTGGGTTGATACTTAGGGTAGTAGTTCATTGGTTCTTGGATTCAAGCCATAGTGGCTAATGGACATATTGTAAGTTGTTATTTAGTTAAAAAAGCTTAATCTGTTTCCATTGTCTAAGCTAGTTTAAATCTGTTCAAATAAGTTTATTTAAGTTACATTAGTGCAGGTTAATCCTTAATTCAAGACTGCTTAGTTGTTTTGTCATTTTAATTACATATCTGTTGATATAGGAGTGTTTGGTTCAGAACTTTATCTCGCTTTAAAGACTTTTGCGATATTGAAATCATTGGTCATGCTTTGTTACCCCAATTGAACTTAACTCTGTCTTTAAATTGCATGTTCAAACAACCAAAGTCAAAGTTGAACTAAATCTGTCTTAACTACTTACTGTTGTGGAATCAGATTTGCAAAATCTCATTTTGTGTTCAAAGATCATTAACACTGCTTTCAGTATACTCTTTACATCACACAACATCAATCTCAGTGGTAAAAATGGAATCAAAGTTCATCTAAGTCAAACATCACATCTGTTGTAAAAGTCAAAACCTTGTCCAAATGCAGTTTTTTTTAGCAACTTGCAGACCTTGCACAGTTGTTAATTCAAGTAGTTAAGGCCTCATTTTTGGTCTAGAGTTAGTCAGATAGGTGGTCTTGAAGACTGCAATGTTGGTTTTCCCATAAGCTCCCTGTATAAGCCTGTGCATAAGCTCTTTTAGGCCCATTTCCCTGCACTACGATCTCGGTGAATACCGAGATTTTCTCGATTATTCAGACTCATGTACAGAGCTTATAAGAGCTTTTCATGGCTCGAAATTTGGTACATTCAATCTCAACCAGGTCTTCTAGGTTACAACTTATAGTTTCAGTTTGAGCTTATTATTAAGCTTGTGCATCGACTTAAAGTTGCTACCAGGGAACTGTTTTAGCTTTTAAAAGCTCACAACCTCAAATCTTAGCATATTGTGATTCTGTTGGTTTAGTTTGTTAAAACTTGTTGCATTTTAGTTAATTTAGCTTGTCATAGCTTGTGTTTCAGTTTGGTAGCTTTTGGTAAGCTTTTGGCTTATTAAGTGCTTATTTCAATAAGCACTTCATTAGCAGTTCTTAATTTCTCCACTTGAGCACCTATTTTTCTATTTTTCCTTCATTCCTAATATTATTTTAGACTTTTCCTGAAATTTTCAGATTTTTCTAAGTAGTTTTGCTATTTTTCTCAATTTAAATTAGTTTTTAATCATTTTAAATAGCTTTTAATATAAAAATTAGAAAAGGTTCAAAAATTAATTTTCCAATTTTCTTAAGTTTAGATAAATATAAAAGCCAAAAAGTATTTTTCCATATTTTCTTAGTCAAATTTGTATTTTTAGATAATTTAAATAGTTTTAAATAGTATTTAAATCATAAAAATAGAAAATAACGTAAAAATACAAAATAGTTTTGAAAATTTAGTTTGTTATTTAAGACTTTTCTAAGTCTTAATTTTATTTTTCTAGCTTTATTTCCTAATTTCTTGTATTTTAGGTAATTATTAATAGTTAAAAATAGTTTTTAATTAATAATAATTAATTAAATAGTTATAAAAATCATTTTCTTTTCTAAAAATTTCTTTTATCATTAGGTTTGTAAAATGTATTTTTCATATTTTTAGGACTTTTATTTCTTAGATTTCACTTTTTATTTTGACGCTACGTTATTTAATTTAAACGTCGTTTTAGGTTTTAAACGTTCATCACTTTAAATATAGTGATAGCGTTTATTTAATAGGTTTTATCTTTTTAATTTTCTTTAATTTGCATTTAAGGCGTTTTTAAATTGTTGGCTTTTCCTTAGTTATAATAATCATTTCCCAAATCCTTTTCTGTTCAAACTTCCCGATCACTAAACGTTTGATAATCCATTGCACAACTCGCTGGGACATAACGACCCGGGGAAACTCTATACTCCTCAGATCTTCATTGATTTCGTGCTGAAGCTGTTTTGAGTTTTCTTACGCTTGCGTGAGAGAACTTGACGGTTTCTTGTATCATCAAATTTTTGGCGCCGGCTTGGAGTCAGGCTATTTGTCTTACGCCTAGCAGTTAGTTGTTTGAATCCTCACTCATTTGTTTATATCATCCATATATATATATATATATATCCATATCTTTATAAAAATCCAAAACCCAAAAAAACCAAAACGATAAAACACAAAATATTTTTTCTTTTGTTTCTATATATGTATCAAATAATAAAAATACAAAAGAATCGCTGTTTTCTTAATAATAAACAACTTAAAAGATTACCACCGAAAACCAAGGCAAGGCACTACCTAATCGGGGTGCGACCATAATAAGTTCCCGAACTAAAGATATAAAACTTGCCTTTGTGTCCTTGTGATTGGTGTACCTTTTTCAAAGAAGCCATTCATCTTGGATTATTGGTTAAGTTCACCGTTGTTTTGCCTCGATCTTGTGTTAATTGATTTTGTTGTGATATCGACGTTTGAACCGTAAAACCCATAAAGATTCTTCTCGCCCGATTTTTACAAAACGCCTTCATAATTCTCATTCTCATCCGAAATATCTTCATAATTCCATTTCTCTCCTTAACTCGAGAGTCCTTAGAGTTAACTCTAGTGCATGCGCACTCGCTCTTCTAGATCATTGAGTCCTTTGCGTGATCTAGCGAAATTCCAAGAAGACGTTCTCGTAGGCGTCGCCCAAATAGTCGAACCCGAGATTCGTACTATTTCTAACAACACCATGGCGCATTTAACGTGCTATGGCGGAAATGCTCCGTGCACCCACCGAGGGTTATGGAGATGCCATCGTCTTACCGGGTAATCAATTCGATCACTTGAATTGAAGACACATTTAATCCAACTTGTGTCTCACGAATCAATTCCGCTGGTCTCGATCGAGAAGACCCGTATGCACACATCCGTTGGTTCAACCATTTGACATCAACTCTCAATTACAAAGATGTGCCACAATAGGTGATCAAATTGATGCTATTTCCGCTCTCACTCATGGGGCGCCAGGATTTGGTGGAAAAGAACCCCTCGATCCATCGAAACTTGGGAGGATCTTGTTCAAAAGTTTGTCAACTATTTCTTTCCTCCATCAAAGACGACTAATCGAAAAATGAAATTTCGATTTCGTCAAAATTTCGATGAAAATTTTGGAGAGGCATGGGAGAGATTCAAAGATCTCCTCGTGAAATGCCCCATCATGAATTCACGGAGCTTCAACAAGTCAATATCTTTTACAATGGGTTGAACGGTAATGATCAAGATTCCTTGAACGCATCCGCGGGTGGTAATATCTTGAATCGTAAACCTAAAGATGTGCTTGAAATTTGCGAGAGTAAATCAAAGTTCCTTTTCTCGCAACAAAGTCAATGTTCGAACACTCGCTTCTTCATCCGGTAACTCTTCCGAGTTAGCATCTCAAATCATGCTCTAACGGACATCATCCATTGTATGATAAAAGAGGTAAAGGAAATCAAAAGCGAAATTCATAAGCCCGAACCAACAAAGCCGTAAACAAGGTGTGTGAAACTTGTAGTGGTCCACACGCGTATTATGATTGTCAAGCAACCGATGCTTCCTTTTACCAAGCTCCGTAGCTTGGTAAACCACAATCAATACCGACCACAAGTGATCCTCACTACCGTGCACCTAGCGGTATGACACCACCGGTTTTCCTCCTGCAAAACCATGGCAATCAAAACCATGGCAATCAAAATCGCTTTGTTCCGAATCAAGGGCAAAATTTCAATAACCCTCCAAATTTCAATCAAACCGAACAATTTCAACCAACCTCACCCATATCAAGCTCCAAATCATCAAAGTTATCAACCACCTCCTCAGCTCCCATGCCAAATGATTTCATGAAATGACCGAGGCAAACATGCGTTCAATGCAAACTCGGATCAATAACATGAGAGGTGAGTCGAAAAGGAAATTGATACCACATTGTCTCGGCAGACAAATGAGTTAAAGAATATGATGAGCGGTTTCATGAACATGAATATGAACAAAGCTTCACCATCTTCCGGAGGACTCCCGTGCAATACTATCCCTAATCCCAATGCCGAGTTGAAAGCCGTCACCACTGTAGTGGTAAGACGCACAATGGACCCACGACTCCTATGCCCCTCCTCCTGTGGCATTTAGTCAAGTTACCAAGGAGACAACGGACAAGGTGCATTATTCAAGCCCAAGGCACCAAGACACGTCCCACCTTCGGTAGTCCAAGCTTTAAGTCCGGAACCGATGTTCCGAGGAAAATCTGAGCCGTAAAACACTTCCATCCCGGCTCAAAAGTCTAGTCGACTTCCTTACCCATCAAGAATGAATGATGAGAAGCTCAAAGACAAAAACAAAGAGCAAATGGAAAAATTTTCCAAATCTTCAATGAGCTTCACTTTGATATAAGCTTCGTGATGCTCGCTTCTAATGCCTAAATTTGCATCCACGCTTAAAGGCTTACTCACCAACAAAGATAAGCTATCGAGATGGCGAAAACTCCTCTCAATGAGCAATGCTCGTGACCATTCTTAATAAGCTTCCCGAAAAGCTTGAAGACCCGGCCGGTTCTTAATCCCGTGTGATTTCTTGGGGATGTTTCAATGCTCCGCCTTGGCGATCTTGGCGCTAGCATTAACCTCATGCCACTCTCGATGGAAGAAACCTCTCTTCCCGAACTTTCATCCACTCGTATGACACTCGAGCTAGCGGATCGCACTGTAACTCGTCCACTGGGATAGCCGAGGGATGTCGTGATGAAAGTGGGAAAATTTCACTTTCATGCCGACTTTGTTGTAGTAGACTTCATGCGGATCCTAGAGTTCCCTTATCTTGGGAGAGCTTTCTTAAGAACAGTCGTGCTCGATTGATGTGTTTGCGGAAGAGTTGACCATACGGGTTGACAACGAAGAGCTCACATTGAATATCAACCGAACTCTAAACCTCTCAGATAAACAGAGTGTTGCCACAATTGATCAAAAATCGAAAGAATCAATGCAACACTCAAATTTCACGGTTAAGAGTGTTCACCAAAAACGCGCCGAGCTCAAAGCTTTGAAAATTACCCTGGTTCAAGAAAATGGTTTGAAAGTTGTACCGGGGAAGTCAAGAGTGTTCTTGATGATGATGACGATGATCTAGAATCGGAGACTTCATCCGGAAGTGGTGGAAACCGCTAGCTCTAAGAGCACACCACTTGTCCCACCTCCGCATCGCTTTGTCGCGCCGAGATTGTTAAGTCCGTGGATGAAACCAAACTCTCTTGGTTTCATCCGAGTTGGATGATGATGTTTGTGATCCAACGGGAGACATCTTACCCATTGATGAATTGCTCAAAATGATCCATCATCTTCTAGTCTTATTCCCGACTCTTCCATCCCTTCCTTCACCCCTCGATGAGGAAGATGACAACTTTGGAATGAAGTCGAGGCCTTTCTTAGTGATGAGTCAATTCCAACGGAATTGATAACACTTACCTTGATCCGGAGGAGACATCCTTTTCTCGGAAAGTTTGTTGATTGAAGAATCATTTCCCACCCTCCTCCCGGACATCTTCTTGACAATCACCATCTAAGCTTCAAATTTAAGCTTAAAGATGTCAAACCGGTGATTTGCTTCTCTCTGACGAGGAATGGACATGCATTCTCATGCACGCCTTTATTCCATTCTTCACGATGGTGTGGTTGCTCTTTCCTTTCTCTTTCGGAATGAGGACACCATCTTTGACCCCGTATCGTCCTTTATAGTTTCTACTATTAACAATACCGAGGTTATATCTCGTCGGTGTGGAACTTTCGATGTTCATATGTTTATTAACATTGTGAACGAAGTCCGATCGAGATTGGTTTTCCACGTTACTTTCCCATGAACAAATGAATTGGGTCGAGTCAAGCTAGCGACTCGGAATCAAAAATAAGAGCATGCCATATGGGTTTTCACCCATATTTGCGTCTTCTCACCTCTTTCTACCACCCTAGTGTGGGGGTTGCCCACATATTTTCGATATCAAAAAAAAAAAAAAAAAAAAAAAAAAAAAAAAAATCTTCTTTCTAAATAATGGCGTAATATTTCCCTTTTCGTTCTTTGTTTCGCATAACTAGGTACTTTGAATATTGAGGGCAATATTCATTTCTAAGTGTGGGGAATTCTCACGAATTTTATCATATAATTATACCAATTCCCGCTTTTGGCCAAAATTTTTTTTGGAGTAAGTGTTCTACACTTTCTCATCCGTTATCGATCCGCCATGTCTCGTAAGACAAAAGGATTAGCTAATCCAGAGCAAACGGCTCTTGGTAAAGATATCTCAAATCCGTTTATATGGCTTGCAATTTGCCCAAAATTTTATGGTATTCACCACCATATCCTAAAAAGTGAAGAGTTGGCTAGCCCGCAAGATTATGGCTTGTGGTAAAGGCGGTGGAAAAACCATAATTGGTAATCACTCACCAAAGATAATATTGATAATTTATCTAAGAGTTGGCTAGTCCGTATGGTACGGCTTCGGCAAAGACAAATCAAATCCGTTGAAGTCGGTGGTTTGCTCAAAATCACATGGTTATCGGTGTACCATGGTTCTTACTTGAATCGAAACATTTGGCTACTCCGTAAGTAATGGCTTTTGGTAAAGAGTTTCAAATCCATTATGTTTTCTCAAATCATTGCTAGGGACTAGCAATATCTCGATGTGGGGATTGATGAGTGTGTAAATACTCATCATTTTGTACAAAATAAAGCGCAAATTCATCCGAAACACTCGAAACACATCAAAATGATCAAAATATCACAAATCGTTGTTTATGTGTTTCAAATGCAAAATATCAAAATCGGATGAAAAACATATCAAATTTGCAAAATTGCAGTTTGATCCCCAACTTTTAAAAGTTGTCAAAATAATTCCACGAGCACATAATTTCAAAAGTAAAGTCACCAAAGGTCCTTTTAAAATCAAAAGTTGTCAAATTTAGTCCTTTGGGAAAAATATGAAAAGTTTGAGAAAATTACAACTTTGGTCCCTCGAGTTCAAAAATTAGCGGTGGTCCTTGGAAAATGTGAAAATGGCAACATTGGTCCTTATACTTTCTGAGAGTGTCACTTTTGGTCCCTTGAAACAAGATTGATGATTTGGCAGCTTAGGCCCCTCAAATTTCAGAAATTGCATACCTAGTCCTTGTCATTTATACCCTTTGGCCTTGTCATTTAGCCATTTTGGACCCTGCCTAACCAATGGACCCCTGTCATAATACAATTGTGAACCCCCCCATTATTAATAACCTGTGGTCAACATCTCTGGTCAAACCCACTTGCCCGCCAAAGTCTCACCTCCTTCACCTGCTTTCTCTGCAACTCAGAAACCCATCCCCCCTCCATCACCTTATCTCCCCATGTCCCCTCCTCCTTAGCATACCTCCAAACCTCATTAATTGCACCCTCCCCCTCTCACTCAACCTCCAATGGGCAGACAAAGAGTTTTGGCGCCAAAAGTATGTTTAAACGGTCGAGATGATTTTTAAGCAATCCAAGGGTCAAGAATGGTGGGAAAGATTCAGAAGAGAGAGAGAGTAGCTTTGGAATATAAAAAACAGGAGAAGAAGCAAGTAGGGGTAGTTAACTTTTATTTTTTTTACAAGTATGTCGTTTTTTAAGTTTTATGTTTTAATTTAGCTCTCCTTTGTAATTTAAACTTTCCTTGTACTAAACTAAGGTTGTTAAATCTATTACAATTCAATTTCAGTATCAATTTGAAGTTTATCTAAGTTTAATGTTTTTAAGATTTCTTATAGATATGCAATTTCAAATTAACTAAAACCCAAGCTTCAAATAGCTTTGTCTCAATTTCTATAAGCTTATATAAGCTTTTGATAGCTTTTGTAAGCATGTGATCAAGTTCTAAGCAATTTTGTAACTGGGTCAACAAAAGTCAACTGGATGTTCAAATGGCAATGCAGTTGGAATAAGGGTTGATGCAGCAATTCAAATGGGTTGATTTAGTTCCTGTGGGTTGATACTTAGGGTAGTAGTTCATTGGTTCTTGGATTCAAGCCATAGTGGCTAATGGACATATTGTAAGTTGTTATTTAGTTAAAAAAGCTTAATCTGTTTCCATTGTCTAAGCTAGTTTAAATCTGTTCAAATAAGTTTATTTAAGTTACATTAGTGCAGGTTAATCCTTAATTCAAGACTGCTTAGTTGTTTTGTCATTTTAATTACATATCTGTTGATATAGGAGTGTTTGGTTCTGTAACTTTATCTGCCTTAAAGACTTTTGCAGTCATTGAAATCTGTTGGGTCATGCTTTGTTACCCCAATTGAACTTAACTCTGTCTTTAAATTGCATGTTCAAACAACCAAAGTCAAAGTTGAACTAAATCTGTCTTAACTACTTACTGTTGTGGAATCAGATTTGCAAAATCTCATTTTGTGTTCAAAGATCATTAACACTGCTTTCAGTATACTCTTTACATCACACAACATCAATCTCAGTGGTAAAAATGGAATCAAAGTTCATCTAAGTCAAACATCACATCTGTTGTAAAAGTCAAAACCTTGTCGAAATGCGCTTTTTTAGCAACTTGCGGACCTTGCACGCTTGTTAATTCAAGTAGTTAAGGCCTCATTTTTGGTCTAGAGTTAGTCGATAGGTGGTCTTGAAGACGCAATGTTGGTTTTCCATAAGCTCCTCAGATAAGCCTGCATAAGCTCTTTTAGGCCCCATTTCCTGCACTACGGATCTCGGTGAATCCGAGATTTTCTCGATTATTGCGACTCATGTACGAGCTTATAAGAGCTTTTCATGGCCCGAAATTTGGTACATTCAATCTCAACCAGGTCTTCTCTAGGTTACAACTTATAGTTTCCAGTTTGAGCTTATTATTAAGCTTGTGCATCAGCTTAAAGTTGCTACCAGGGAACTGTTTTAGCTTTTAAAAGCTCACAACCTCAAATCTTAGCATATTGTGATTCTGTTGTTTTAGTTTGTTAAAACTTGTTGCATTTTAGTTAATTTAGCTTGTCATAGCTTGTGTTTCAGTTTGGTAGCTTTTGGTAAGCTTTTGGCTTATTAAGTGCTTATTTCAATAAGAACTTCATTAGCAGTTCTTAATTTCTCCACTTAAGCACCTATTTTTCTATTTTTCCTTCATTCCTAATATTATTTTAGACTTTTCCTGAAATTTTCAGATTTTTCTAAGTAGTTTTGCTATTTTTCTCAATTTAAATTAGTTTTTAATCATTTTTAAATAGCTTTTAATATAAAAAATTAGAAAAAGGTTCAAAAATTAATTTTCCAATTTTCTTAAGTTTAGATAAATATAAAAGCCAAAAAGTATTTTCCATATTTTCTTAGTCAAATTTGTATTTTTAGATAATTTAAATAGTTTTAAATAGTATTTAAATCATAAAAAATAGAAAAATAACCAGAAAAATACAAAAATAGTTTTGAAAATTCTAGTTTGTTATTTAAGACTTTTCTAAGTCTTAATTTTATTTTTCTAGCTTTATTTCCTAATTTCTTGTATTTTAGGTAATTATTAATAGTTAAAAATAGTTTTTAATTAATAATAATTAATTAAATAGTTATAAAATCATTTTCTTTTCTAAAAATTTCTTTTATCATTAGGTTTGTAAAATGTATTTTCATATTTTTAGGACTTTTATTTCTTAGATTTCACTTTTTATTTTGTACGTTTACGTTATTTAATTTAAACGTACGTTTTAGGTTTTAAACGTTCATCACTTTAAATATAGTGATAGCGTTTATTTAATAGGTTTTATCTTTTTAATTTTCTTTAATTTGCATTTAAGGCGTTTTTAAATTGTTGGCTTTTCCTTAGTTATAATAATCATTTCCCAAATCCTTTTCTGTTCAAACTTCCCGATCACTAAACGTTTGATAATCCATTTCTGACAACTCATTGGGACATAACGACCCGGGAGACTCTATACTCCTCGGATCTTCATTGATTTCGTCTTGTTGCTTTGAGTTTTCTTACGCTTGCGTGAGAGAACTTAGATTTGTTTTCTTGGCCAGATCATCAACATATCTGATGAATCGAACAAATCAAACACCCTTTCAAAGGACCTGCTTTTGAGCTTTTCAAAGCTTATCACGCACTCGCACCATGAAATTGATTACGTAACTTGTATTATTAATTATTAGGACTAAGTAAACATTAAACAACAATAATAACTCCATAAACCGAGAAATACCAATTATGCTACTAAGATTGTGAAAATGAAATTTAAAGACAACTATGAATTCAAAGAACAAGCTCTTGGTTTTAATGTTTAAGTAAACTTAACTATAGCTAATAAACATAAAAACACAAAGATTCAAGGTAATGAATAATTTAAACAGTGAAACACCAAAATGGGTCAAGAAGCTTACAAATGAGTTTCAAGCATAAACATATAACCAAGGTCTGAGGATCAATCCTAATGCTCTCCACAGAGCTCTAAACCAAGGCCATCAAAAATATACCCTGCTCCAGCTTTTCTTCTTGATCTCCATATGAATTTTTATTTTTAACTAATTAATTGGTATTTGTGTGAATTTCTGATTTTGGCTAATAAACTGCTTTTAAGAGTATCTAATAGCTTCAATAAGCTATATAGGGAGCTTATGTGGGCTTATGAGTCCATACTAACAACTGCTAACACCATTTCATTATATTGAGATTTTTGAATTAGTAAAAAATTGCATAACATGAGATAAGACCTCAAAAGTGAAACTGATGATATCAAAAGTTTTATGTTACACTGGAAACATGAAATACAAGATTCAAAAGCTTTAAAATACACTGAGATTTAAAGTTTAAGCTAAAATGACATTAAAAATTAAAATTACACTAGATGCTTTAATCCACTGCACCAAACTTGTATTTATTGACTTCCTTCAACCTTGTCGACACTCTTGAGTAAATCCACTTCAATCCAACCGTTGAAATCATCCAGATCATCGAATTGCCATTTGGCGATTTTGGCGCCAAAATGTCTTTGAGCGGGTTTTCACATTAATTGGATTTGGATTGATGTAGAGGTGGAGGAGATGTAATCAAGTGGATATGGTGAGGTGGAAGGTGAAACTGATGGTAAAACCACCGGTTTTGGTGTATATCTGGGTGGGAGAGGAGCTTGAAAAGTGGCGCGTTTATCGATTTTAAAAGTTTGGGCGGGTCAAAGTATTTGGGTTGGATTGGGCTTAGTTAATAATAAGGTCCGGTTTGGTTTGAAGCTAACAACAAGGACCAAAAGTGTAATTTAGCTAAAGTTGAAGGACTGGATTTGACAAGTTTCCAAACTTATCACAAGGGTCAAACCTGCCAAGTAAGAATAGTACAAGGACCTATATTGATAATTTCCATTTTTTTAAATCCAAGGACTAAAACTGCCAATTTAGAAACTTGAGGGACCAAACTTGTAATTTTCTCCAAAGTTTATCATAAGGACCATTTTTGTCATTTATAAATAGTAAAAGGTTAAAAGTTGATAATTTTCACTTTTTAAATTAACCAAGGACTATTTTTGACATTTTTCCAAAGTTGAAGGACTAAAGTTGTCAATTTGTGATTTTTAAACTTTAAAGGGTTTATTTTGACAACTTTTGAATCTTAAGGACCTAAAATGATATTTTACAAGTTTTTGAATTACCAGGGACTGATTTTGACAACTTTTGAAACTTGGGGGACTAAAGCGCCAATTATGCAAACTTAATCGTTTTTCACAGTTTTTGATGTTTTGCATTTAAAACATATAAAACACTTTTTATGATATTTTATCATTTTGATGTGTTTCGAGTGTTTTCGGATGTTTTGGCATTCTAATAGTATAAAATGATGAGTATTTAGACACTCATCAATCCCCCACACTAAGATATTGCTAGTCCCTAGCAATGATTTGAGAAAATTTAATGGATTTTATCTCTTTACCAAAAGCCATTACTTCTGGAGTAGCCAATTGTTTTAATTCAAGTAAGAACTTTGGTACAATGATAACCAAATGATTTTGAGCAAATCATAAGCTATGAACGGGTTTGATTTGTCTTTACCAGAAGCCGTTTGCTCCTGGATTAGCCAATCCTTATGTGGGTTAGACATGGTGGACTGATTACCATTTTCTGAGTAAGTGAAAAACACTTACTCCAAAAAAAATTTTGGCCAAAAACGGGGGAATTGGGTGGATAATTACATGATGAAATTCGTGAGAATTCCCCCCCACACTTAGAAATGAATATTGCCCTCAATATTCAAAGTACCCATGGTTATGCCGAAACAAAGAACATAAAAGGGAAATACTACGGCCATTATTTTGTTTTTGATATATACACATTTTTTTTTTTTTTTTTTTTATATAGAAAATGATTGATATATACAGCAGTGGGAAAAACTCCCCACACTAGGGTGATAGAAAGGGGATAAGAAGGCGAAATATGGGTGAAAACCCATATGGTGTGTGCTACTATTTTTGATTCCCGAGTCACTAGCTTGACTCGATCCCGCATTCATTGGTTCATGGGGAATGTTTGTAGATCCGGGACAATCACGGATGGAATGTCCTCTCCAAAGTAATGCTTTAATCGATGACCATTTACTTTAAAATTAGGACCATCAGTCGAGATAACTCAATGGTGCCATAAGGATAAACCTTAGTAATGGTAAATGGACGGACCAGTAGGACTTAAGCTTTCCAGAAAATCTTCAATCTAGAGTTGAAAAGAAGGACTCGATCACCAACGTTGAAAACGCGGTTCTTGATCTTGAGTCATGAATCTTCTTTGTCTTTGTTTGTATATTAAAGAGGTCTCGTAAGCTTGATCACGAAGTTCATTTAGTTCATTCATTTGAACTTTTCGTGATCACCTACTGTTTGTATATCGAAGTTTGCATGTTTTAAGGCCCAGAAGCCTTGTGCTCTAGTTCAATCGGAAGATGACATGCTTTTCCGTGACACTAGCTTGTATGGAGTACACCCAATTGGTGTTTTGTAAGCTTTACGAAAAGCCCAGTGCGTCATCCAGTTTATCCGACCGAGATTCACGATTTTCACCCTCTCGTCCTTTCAAGTATTCTTTTAATACCACGGTTTGAAACTTCCACCGCCCACTTGTTCGGGGTGGTATGCAAGATGATAGACGGTGGGTAACACCATACTTTTGCATGACACGATCAAATTGGTCATTACAAAATGTGTACCACGATCACTAATTATAGCACGAGGAGTTCCAAACACTGCAAGAGATTTCAAAAATTTCACAACTACCCGGCATCATTTGTAGGTAAAGCTTTCGCTTCAACCCATTTTGACAGATAGTCAATATTACTGAGTATGTACTTGTTACCACGAGAAGATGGAAATGGCCCCATAAAATCTATGCCCCGGATGTCAAAGATTTCACAAACTTGAATTGCATTTTGTGGCATTTCATTTCGCTGTGAAATATTTCCATAACGCTGACATGAATCACATGTTTTGACAAAATCGTGGCATCTTTATAGATTGTGGGCCAATAAAATCCGGAATCAAACACCTTTTGGCGGTGTAGTTTGGACTATGATGGCCCCGTGGGTCCAAAGATGGCAAGCTTTGAGAATGTCAAGAGCTTCTTGTCCATAAACACACCGTCGGATGACTTGATCCGCATGATTTTGAATAAGAAAGGGTCGTCACGAAATAGTGTTTAACATCCTTGAAGAATTTATTCTTCTGCCGGGTTGACATCCCTTTCACGATGAAGTTACCCGCATGGTAATTTTCAAAGTCAAGAAACCATTGGGTAGAAGAGTTTCCACGAAAAGAAACCGCATTGAGTGTCTCGAGAGGAAATGTTTCATTTATTTCCTTTTTCTCGAAAACATCTTGGTGAGGGTTTCTAATCAGACGAGATGATCGCACCGGTGTTCTCGCCTCCTTTTTATCACGTATGATGATATCAAATTCTTGGAGGAGGAGAACCCAACGAGCAATCTCGGCTTTGCATCTTGTTTTGCAAAGAGATATTTAAGAGCGAATGATCCGTATACACTACACATTTGGTCAAGATTAAGTACGGCGAAACTTCTCAAATGCATACACCACGGCTAATAGCTCTTTTTACGTGGTGGTGTAATGAGTTCGAGCTTCACCATAGTCTTACTTGCGTGAGTGAATAGGTGAAAATGCTTTAATCTACGTTGCCCTAAGACCTACCGATAGCAAAATCACTTGCATCGCATATAAGCTCAAAGGTAAATCCGATCGGGAGCAACGAGAATGGGTGCTTGATGGCTTTTTCTTCAATGTTTCAAAAGCTATGATGCACTCAGTGAAAAGATAAAAGGAGCATCCTTTTCAAGAAGATGGGTCATTGGTAGGCGATTTTAGAAAAATCTTGTATGAATCTACGATAGAAACCAAAGATGACCTAAAAACTCCTAATACCTTTGACGGTAGTAGGATGAGGCAATTTAGCAATAACATCGACTTTGCTCTATCTACCTCAATCCCATTCTTTGAAATTTTATGGCCAAGGACTATGCCTTCTTTGACCATAAGTGGCTTTTCTCCCGCTTTAGACAAAGATTGGTGTCTTCACACCTTTGAAGCATTTTATCTAAATGGGAGAGACATGATTGAAAAGAATCCCCAATGACCGAGAAGTCATCCATAAACACCTCCATTGTTTCCCGATCATGTCGTGGAAAATGGCCATCATACATCGTTGGAACGTGCGGGAGCATTACATAAGCCAAAAGGCATACGCCTATAGGCAAAAGTTCCGTATGGGCGGTGAATGTAGTCTTATCTTGATCCTTTGGATCAATGGGGATCTGAAGTAACCCGAGAAACCATCAAGGAAACAATAGTACTCATTTCCTTTAATCTCTCAAGCATTTGGTCCATAAAGGTGAGGAAAATGGTCTTTGAGTGGCGTCATTCAACTTACGATAGTCAATGCAAACACGCCATCCTCAGTAACCAATCGAGTTGGAATTAACTCGTTATCTTCATTTGTGACAACAATTATGCCACCCTTTTAGGAACACAATGAATTGGGCTAACCCAAGGACTATCCGAGATCGGGTAAATCAATCTGCATCAAGAAGTTTGATAACCTCTTGTTTGATAACATCATGGATTTTGGATTTACTCTTCTCGATGTTGAACTGTTGACTTAAAGTCATCCTCCATCAAGATTTTGTGAGTACAAAATTCGTGGTTGATACCCTTAATGTCGGAGAGTTTCAAGCAATTGCTTGCTTGTGTGACTTCAAGATTTTATGAGAGCGACTTTTTCATCTTTACTCAAATCTTTAGCAATAATGACTGGTAATTTATCATCACCTTCAAGAAATGCATACTCGAGATGAGGTGGTAAGTCCTTAGCTCAACCTCGGGAAATTCTTCGTTTTCTCAAGCGATTTGATTTCCTCGTTATGAAGTTTAATGGGAGGAGAGGAGAAAAATATCATGATTTAACAACTTCTCAAGAAGAATATCTCCTCCGCATTAATCTCATTTTGATCAATCTCATCAAATTGAATCACCGGTGTGAGGGTGGATGATGGATCATCATTAAGCAACTTCTCAATGAGAAGTATGTCTCCTCAATGTCAATTGGGCGTGATCAATTTCCCACTAATGTAATCACTGGATAAGTAGGCTTCAATCTCTTCTAAGATGAAGTCACTTTCCTCAAATGGGGTAAGAGAAGGGGTAGAATTGGCGATGATAGGTTGAGAAGATGTGGTGGTATCCCCACTCACAGAATTATGAGCATAACCAAGAACTTCTTGAGAGTACTCGTCAGAAGCAACATCAATGATATCTATTCGGTTGACCGATTCAGAATCATAGTTTGCGGAGTACCTCGAAGTTTGGTCAAGGTTGAAGGTGACAGCTTCATTACCAACACGCAATGTGATTTCTTGCTCAAATACATCTATGAGAGCACGGCCCGTTCTCAGGAATCCTCGACCAACAATGAGAGGAACCCGATGATCGCATCAAAATCAACAACCACGAAGTCGGTGGAAAATGGAACTTTCCTACTTACAAATACGCCCTCGGCAATGCCAAGAGGACGGGATATTGTACGATCCGCAAGCTCGAGAGTCATGCATGTAGGAGTAAGTTCCTAAGAAAGTTTCTTCCATACTTGAATAAGGCATTAGGTTTATGCTTGCTCCAAGATCTCGCTAGGCAAAGCATTCAACCATTCTTGGAAATACACAAGGTAAAAGAAATTTTCCGGGATCTCAAGCTTTTCGAAGCTTTTTGAATAATCGCAGAAAGCAGTTCTCGTTAAGAGGAGTTTTAGCCATTTCAAACGACTTTTCCTTGTTGCTTAACATGTGTTTGAGAGTTGATGCAAATTTGGGCATCAAGATGATAGCATCCGCAGCTTATGTCAAAATGTAATTCTTGGAAAATTTGGAAAAATTTGTCCATTTGATGACTAGCTTTTCACGAGCTTTTGCTCATTCAAACGTGATGGATAAGGAATAGAAGATTTGATTTGGTATTTTCAACGGAGCTACGGTGGTTCAAAACAACTCTGGATTAGACGTGGGTTTCGGACAACTGAGGATGGACATCATTGGTTCCTCCGTTATTAACAGAAGTTCCTTGATAACTTGACTCATTTCTCCTAGTGGAGGAGGCATTGGAGTCGTGGGTCCATTGTGTGTCTTAGGTTCACTTTCCACTTCCTTCGGAGAGAAGATGAAGAGGTAGTAGGAATAGCGGGTCCATTGTATGAAACACCACGGTCGTGATCGCTTTAGCATCGCCCCTCGGGTTAGCGATCGTGTTGCTCGGAAGTTTTCCGAGCCCGAGGGTTGATCATTTAAAGACTTTTGAGATCGCAATCGACCGACCAACAACTGTTTATTTCATCTTGGGATTTCATGAACCGCTTCAAGATAACTCATCGGATGATGGTACCGGAGGATGTCGAGGAAATTCGAGGTCGGATGTTTTGATTAGGACCTTGTTGTTGAAAATTCCATTGATTAGGATTCACATTCCCATGAAATTGATTCCCACGATTGAAATTGTTTTGATGAAGGTTCCCTTGTTGTTGGAAACCTTGATTGGGTCCAGATAGAAATTACCTTGGTTTTGATAACCTTGGTTCATTCTAGGTTGATTCGATTCTGTTAGGATTACGTCAAACCGGGTGGTGCTCGATAAGTGTTAGCACGGTAGTTTGGTTCATTCCGAGGACGATATTGATTACCTCCTTGATTTGAAGTACCGGCTATAGCATTTGCTTCAAACGGACTACCATCGATGGCGACAGCTTGTAGTATGCATGAGGACCACCACAAGTAACACAAACTTCAACTTTCTTCACTTCACCATGTGATGGTGTTTGAGTGAATGTGACTTTCTTTGGTTAGCAGAACCAAAGCTCGAACAATATCTCGTGAGTTTATCAATCTTAGCATCGGTGCTAGATGTACTCACAGAGATGAAGTAGAAGGTCCAAGATTAGGCCGAGTTTGATATGTCTTAGTGCGGAAAGGACGGACCGGGACTTGTTTTCAATGATTTGTAAGGCTTCTTTGGTGGTTTTGCTAAGGAAATTACCTCCGCGGAGGCATTCAAAGAGTCTTGGTCACTTGTCTCGGACCATTATAGAAAGTATCCATTTGCATTAACTCGGTAAAACCATGATGTGGACACTTGGAGAGAAATTCTTTGTAACGATCCCATGCCTCCCGAATGATTCATCAAATCTACGAGAAAATTTCATTATCTCATTCTTAAGACTTGTAGTTCGGGATGGAGGATAGAACTCGTTAACAAACTTGGTAACTAGATCTTCCCATGTCTCAATAGAACGAGGGGTTGTTTCTCAAGCCAATTCCGGCTTGTCCTCTAGAGAAAATGGGAATGTAAGAAGCTTGATAGCTTCGTGTGGGACATTCTTGTACTTGATGGTAGATGCAATTTTATTAAACCATCGAATGTGTGCATGAGGATCATCCCGCCAAAACCATAGAATTGGCTTTGGGTTACTAGATTAAGCAACCCGGTTTGAGCTCAAGGTATCAACCACAATGGTGGGACAACAATGGCATCTCCGTAACCCTCAATGGGTGCTTGAAGAAGCTCATTCATGGGTTTGTCTTCCGCCATTTCGACGGTGGTGGTGGTGGTTGACGTTCCTCGATCACGGTATCAAGGAGCCGAACGTCCTCTCGCTCTCGAGGAATCTTTCCAAGTTCAAAATGGACTTGTAGAACTGGAAGAACAGTGCGCATGCACTAAGTATAAAAATCAATTTTCAAAACAAATGAGGCAAAACACAAGTGAACTTAACCAATAATCACAAATGAACTGGCTTTTTGAAAAGGTACACCAAATCACAAGTGACACAAAGGCAAGTTTTAAATCGATGTTCGGGAACTTATTATGGTCGCACCCCAGTTAGGTAGTGCAATCGCCTTGATTTGCGGTGGTTGATTTTTATGTATATATTAAGTACCACCGAAAAGACGTAGGTAAGATTTATGCAGATGGGTTCAAAACTTTTGGACAATATTTTGTTATCGTCCCGCTTAACCAAATCGTATCTCTTCAAGAATCACCTTAAAAGAGAATACAAAATAGAAAACGTTCCGATTGTTTTGTTGTTTTATATTTTTTGGAGTTTTAACACTTTAGGAAAAGTGTTAATGAACTTTTGATTTATATAAACTTTACGAAAACTTTTACAAACTGTGGTATATGTGCAAGACGGGTCCGAAAATGCTAGAAACACGCTTCTGACCTCCCGGCAATGGCGCCAAAATTTGATTGGTGCTAAACAGCCAAGTCTAATCACACAAGCTAGCCACTTGTGAATGGCTAACCGTAATGACTTAAACCGCTTAAAACACAAATTCAATTTTGATCGAGGAATATAGGAATTCTCGGTCGTTAAGTCCCACGGAGGATGAATTGGTGTATAAACACTTGATCGATGATAGAATGATCACTAAGGATAGTGATCAATAAGGATATTGATGGAAAATTACCTAAAGAAAAGATTTACAAATTAAAGCGACTTAAATGCAAATTAAAAGAAATTAAAAGTTAAAATCTATTAAATAAACGCTATCACTATTTTTACAATGATGTTTTTATGATTTTATAAAACAAAATATCTTAAATAAACTATTTAAACTAAAACATAAACTCAAAATATTTAAAACGTGGTTTAAAATGAAAGCAGCGTTACGTTTAAAAATTACTGTTGGGCGCAAGCAAAACGTAAAATTTATGAAATAAAAGGCCTACGAATGTAAAACTAATTTTTACGTACTATATGATAAAGAAAATTTTAGAAAAAGATTTATATTTTTAGACTTTTATATTTTTATTATGATTTAATTACTATAAAACACTAATTAAATGTTTAAAAATACTAAAACTTATTGGAAAAATCTGAAACTTTTTGTAAAAATACTTTATAACAATACTAAACTAAGAAAATTAAAAAGGATGAAAAAGCTACTTTGAATAAGCTAAAAATAAGCTAACTAAACTTAATAAGCTAAACTAGTCTAACGTATATAAGAGATTATTTTGTGCAAACTTCAGCAGTCAAAGACCCAAGGGCGCAATGGTTCCAGGTACCCCTCTTGTCACTCTCAAAAGGCTGGAGGTCTCAGGTTCGAGCCTGCCTCCACCCTTTTTGCAAAAACATTTTATTTTTGAACTTTTCTTTTACAAACTCATTAAGCACATGAAGATAAGCATTTTTCTCAACTACAGCTTTTTACAAAAAACACTGATAAGCACTTAATAAGCCAAAGATTTGGTCACAGTTAACTAAAATGAAATAAGCAAAAGGATTTAGGCTAAAATGATTATAAGCTATAAAAATAAGCAAAGATTGATTGAAATAAGCTAATACTAATGAATATAAACTAATGTGAACACTGAATAAGCTCAGTAACTAGAAATAAGCACTTAATAAGCACAAATAAGCAAAACTCACATCATTACACGAAGTCTTGTTGGTTTGCTAGGTACTTATAAGCTACTTTTAAGCTATGTAATAAGCTAAAAATGAGAACAAACACCGCAATTAACTAGTTGACCAAGTGATCTCTAAAAGCTATTTTGCAAAGATTGGCTTTCCTGAATAAGCTTGTGAGAAGCTTTTGAAAACCGGAAAACTTTGACTAAGCGATATACTTGATCAAAATGGACAAAACTAGAAAGCACAAGTGTGCTTATTGAATAAGTTGCAAACTCAAAATTAAAAATTGAGACCTTGAGATGGCTAGTTAAGCTTCCAAAAGCTAAAATTTGCAAGCTTAAGTGACCGGTAAGCTCTTGAAGAGCTTATGAAGATATGACCGAGTTCCGATTAGCATGTTTACATAGAAATGGACAAAAGCAAAAGCCACTAGCAACCTTACCTAATAAGCTACAAAGTTAAAAGTTAAAGTTGAAACTTGAGAAGGCGGCGGCCGCCACACAAAAAGCCAAGACTCA
Source organism: Chrysanthemum lavandulifolium (assembly GCA_022545495.1). NCBI lineage: Eukaryota > Viridiplantae > Streptophyta > Magnoliopsida > Asterales > Asteraceae > Chrysanthemum > Chrysanthemum lavandulifolium. The sequence goes on along the minus strand of CM040240.1, from coordinate 250,211,785 downwards.
CAAGATTTTATCAACTAATAAGCTCTGTGTGAGCTTATTAAGATGAGCTTCTCAACCGTACCTGAGACAAGTTTTGACTTTTGATTGAAATGAAAGTTTGACTAAACCGAACTTGGATCTTGATTTGTTAACGATATTGATGATATGTGATTAAATGAAACTAAATTAGGCTATGCTCTTGAATTCCAAACATGAAACAAGGTTTTGATTTCTAAAACTTTTAACAGATAAGCATAATAAGACAGTTATAAGTGATTTTGACTTTTGGGCTAATAAGGACTTGTTTTATGACTTGTATGAGTTATTAGGACCTAGTGAGACATGAGACAAGCAAAAGCAAAAGCTTGCACAACCTGTTATATCTGTTGAATGAACAAATCCAAACACCCTTTCAAAGGATCGTTTTGAGCTTTTCAAAGCTTATCATGCACTCGCACCATGAAATTGATTACAGAACTTGTATTATTAATTATTAGGACTAAGTAAACATTAAACAACAATAATAACTCCATAAAACTGAGAAATACCAATTATGCTACTAAGATTGTGAAAATGAAATTTAAAGACAACTATGAATTCCAAAGAACAAGCTACTGGTTTTAATGTTTAAGTAAACTTAACTATAGCTAATAAACATAAAAACACAAAGATTCAAGGTAATGAATAATTTAAACAGTGAAACACCAAAATGGGTCAAGAAGCTTACAAATGAGTTTCAAGCATAAACATATAACCAAGGTCTGAGGATCAATCCTAATGCTCTCCACAGAGCTCTAAACCAAGGCCATCAAAAATATACCCTGCTCCAGCTTTTCTTCTTGATCTCCATATGAATTTTTATTTTAACTAATTAATTGGTATTTGTGTGAATTTCGATTTTGGCTAATAAAGCGCTTTTAAGAGTATCTAATAGCTTCAATAAGCTATATAGGGAGCTTATGTGGGCTTATGAGTCCATACTAACAACTGCTAACACCATTTCATTATATTGAGATTTTTGAATTAGTAAAAATTGCATAACATGAGATAAGACCTCAAAAGTGAAACTGATGATATCAAAAGTTTTATGTTACACTGGAAACATGAAATACAAGATTCAAAAGCTTTAAAATACACTGAGATTTAAAGTTTAAGCAAAATGACATTAAAAATTAAAATTACACTAGATGCTTTAATCCACTGCACCAAACTTGTATTTATTGACTTCCTTCAACCTTGTCGACACTCTTGAGTAAATCCCACTTCAATCCAACCGTTGAAATCATCCAGATCATCAGAATTGCCATTTGGCGATTTTGGCGCCAAAAATGTCTTTGAGCAGGTTTTTCACATTAATTGGATTTGGATTGATGTAGAGGTGGAGGGAGATGTAATCAAGTGGATATGGTGAGGTGGAAAGGTGAAAACCGATGGTAAAACCACTTGGGTTTGGTGTATCTGAGGGGAGAGGAGCTTGAGCAATGGCGCGGTTTATCGATTTTAAAAGTTTGGGCCGGGTCAAAGTATTTGGGTTGGATTGGGCTTAGTTAATAATAAGGTCCGGTTTGGTTTGTAGCTAACAACAAGGACCAAAGGTGTAATTTAGCTAAAGTTGAAGGATGGATTTGACAAGTTTCCAAACTTATCACAAGGGTCAAACCCGCCAAGTAAGAATAGTACAAGGACCTATATTGATAATTTCCATTTTTTAAATCCAAGGACTAAAGCGCCAATTTAGAAACTTGAGGACCAAACTTGTAATTTTCTCCAAAGTTTATCATAAGGACCATTTTGTCATTTATAAATAGTAAAGGTTAAAAGTTGATAATTTTCACTTTTAAATTAACCAAGGACTATTTTGACATTTTTCCAAAGTTGAAGGACTAAAGTTGTCAATTTGTGATTTTTAAACTTTAAAGGGTTTATTTTGACAACTTTTGAATCTTAAGGACCTAAAATGATATTTTACAAGTTTTTGAATTACTGGGACCGATTTTGACAACTTTTGAAACTTGGGGACTAAAGCGCCAATTATGCAAACTTAATCGTTTTTCACCGATTTTGATGTTTTGCATTTAAAACATATAAAACACTTGTTTATGATATTTTATCATTTTGATGTGTTTCGAGTGTTTTCGGATGTTTTTGGCATTCTAATAGTATAAAAATGCTGAGTATTTAGACAATCATCAATAAGCCTTTGTTTTCTTATTTTTCATAGATCCAGAATAATATTTTAGAATTTCCCTGCAAGTTTCATAATTTTTAGCTACTGTTTAGTATTTTTCTTTATTAAATTCAGTTTTTAATCACTTTTAATTAGCTTTTATTGCAAATAATTAAGAAAAAGTTCCAAAAAATAAATTTTCAATTTTCCCAGTTTAAGATAAATATAAAAAGCATAAAAAATATTTTTCCCTATTTTTCTCCTTTTATTTGGTATTTTTCATAATTTAATTTAGATTTAAATAGTATTAAATTCATAGAAAATAGAAAATTAATCAGAAAAATACAAAAATAGTTTTGAAAAGTCTCTTATGTTATTTTAGATTTTTGAAAAGTAATTCCATAATTTTCCCCTTTGTTTTGATAATTTTTAGTTAATTAGTTTTATTTTTAAAGTTAATAATTAGTTTTTAATTAGAATAAATTCAAGAAAATTCCTAAAAAATAGTTTTAATTCATATTTAGTTCTCAAATATCATTTTTAGCATTAAAGTTATTTTAGGTTATTTTTAGGAGTTAGAATAGTCGTATTTGCTTTTTATTCGCGTTTCGTTTAATTCCCGTTTTTGCGTTTTAGTGTAGATTTGTGTAGTTTGCCATTATTCTTAGGATTTCCCGTAGATTTTAGTTCCCATTTGCTTTCCTTATCCCGTAGTTTAGAATATTTCATATTATCCCCTTTTCTTATTCAAATCCCGATAATCGAGACGTGAGTTGGAAATTTCATTCAACCCTCGTTCGGAACGATCTCGGTGCTCAAACCTAACACGTTTGAGTTACCCACATACTACACTTCTTATTATTGGTCAGTGTCCGAGCCGTTTTAAGTTTCTCACGGTTAGTCATTCACAAGTGGCTAGCTTGTGTGAGTTAAGCTTCGAGCGTGTTACGCACCGTAATCACTTCCGAAGAACTATCATTGATCAAAGACAAGAGTTTCTTCATCCGCTTTAAGTAAAACCGAAGATGTATTTGCGGATGAAGTAGTAGAAGACTTTTCGGACATTTTCTCAATATTAGCATTATAGTTTTGTGCGAAAGCATTTTGTTTAAAGTGGATTATTATTCTTGACAAATCCGGTGGAAAACCAATAAGTTCATAGCATCTTTCAATAGTATGTCCAATCTTACCACAGTTTTACAATTCAAATTAGGATTAGGACCTCTATTAGCGATTTAGTATTAGAACTGGTTCCTCTAGTGTTATTATCGTTGTTATACAATCTTATTGTTATTAAATGACTTAGCGACAAAAGAAGATGCATTCGGTTTAGATTCGAAACACTAGAAGACTGGGAATCCTCTATGGGACTCCTCCCTAGACACAACAACATAAGCATCTTTAACCTCGTAAAGGATCTCTAGTTAATAAGCGACCCTAACGGGTTGATAACAATCATCAAGACCCATAAGGAATTGCATCGGTTTCATTAATCTGCGATGCAATACCAACTCGATACTAGCTTCACAAGCACATTTATGTTCACAAACACATTTAGGCAATTTAGTTAGAGAATCAAATTCTCTCCATAAAAATTTAGCCTAAGATAGTAATCGACAACAGAACTACCACCTTGTTTTCTGAATTAATCTTTTACGCAGATTGTATATATGAACCATCAACTTTATCATATGTTTCTTTTAATTCTTGCCAAGCATGCGAGATTTTCGAATAAACTAACCCCATATAAACATCATGAGATCTGAAATTCATAATCCAGTTAAGACAATAGCATTACATCTATCCCATTGAGCGAACAAGACATTACTAGTAACAAATGATTCTTTAAGACAAGTACCATCAACAAAGCTATACTTATTTCTAGCTTGCAAAGCCAATTTCATAGCACCAAACCAAATTCTATAATTCTCGGTTCAAGCAATTTAAATGGAATAAGAGCGGTTCCACTATTATCATTAGTTTGAATATGAAGAGGATTACCAAGATCAAGATTACTAATTAACACTTGAGTATTACTACCACTAGTTTCATCTTCAATAGCCATTTTAAACAAAAACAAGAACAACCAAGAAAAAAACGAAACAATCACAACAAGCAATAACAACAAACAACAATAACAAATAACCGAACTAAACAACTCAATCAACTTCCAAGACGCCCAAATCCTATCCTCCTTCGACTTAGACACAACAAGAAACTAAAACGGATATAACAAACTATAAAATCTATAACTCACACCCAAGAATAACCACAAACTAGCGGTAAGACCTGGGACACCGGAGGTGTATTCGTACCAATCTAGGTTGGCAGATCAAGAAGTTAACTGTCCCGTTTGCACCTTCTAAACCAATTTTGTGTTATCTTAAGAGAAAGAAGAACTTACAGAGATATATCAGCGGAAAGAGATACAAAACCACTAGATTCAACGAGTCTAGTGAAATTGTATTAAGAACAGGCCCAAGAACCAACAAGAAACCACCAGGGATGAAAAACCCCCAAAATACCAAATTAGGGTTTCAAGAAACCCTAATCAAGACACCCACAAAATCACCAGATCCAATCCCAAACAGAACAAACCAACCACGGCCGTTAAGAAAACAACCTCAATTAACCAATTCAACCACCAATTGCAAGAATCCCCAAAAAAACTTGAAACCCTAGAAACCATAGAATCTCAAACCACGGATCGAACCGTGAGCTCGATACCATGTAAAATGATCAAGAGCACACAACAATCACTATTACACCCACCAACCACCCCACTGTATTTTATTATATGAATATCAAGAAGATAAGTCCCCAAATAGGTGCTTACCAATACAAATACAAAGAAACAATAACTGATCTCTACTAGGTAGACACCAGTAATCTCACTACAAAGTTTACTCAACACTCAGACTTAACAAGATCAAACAATATTGATCTTGATACAAAGGAACAACCAAATACCCAGACTGATATCAAGATTGATATCACAAGAGAAACACAAACTCTGCGTGAAGGTTTGAGAGAGAAAGAGACTAAACAGAATGAAGATAATGAAACCCTAAACAGAATGAAAGATTATATACTCTGTCATGTTTCACTTTAGCCCCTGAACTTCTCTTTTCTTTACTTCCAGCACAAACTCTAATTAGACTTTGAAACTTGACACTCTTGGTCCTTTACATTATTTAACAAGATGCCTCTCATGTACTAATCATACTGCAATCCACATATTAGCGAGCAACGGCCAGTCCTGTTACCACTTCAGATTACCCGACGAGTAACATGCATTATATATATAAATAGTAAATTCAGTGACGTATAGATAGAAGATTGTGTTTATCTGTTCTAAAAAAAATAACACAAAACCCACCTCAGCTAGTATATTTAGTCTTAAATGATCGTTGATCTTTATACACGCCTTACTTTCGTGAACGGAATCTTGCCTCATTTAGTGAAACTATATAAGATTATAAGCCACCTAATTCTCTATTAATTTATACGTGATTTGTGATTTTGGCCAGACAACTATCTTGGCTTTGCATGCGTAAGTTCACTCAAGTTGGCTTCTTTATGATGATCAATATGTAATTAACTAGCTAGGAGAACACAAGCATAAGGTGTATAGAAGTGTGTTAAGGTGTGCTTAATGCATGGTATATCATTCAACACAAGCATAAGGTGTGCTTAAATTAATGCATGATGTATCATTCTATTCAAGTTTAACCACGAGACTAGTTTATGATACTATACATCTATAGTTTTTATTTTTATTTATTTATTTATTTATTTATTTATTTATTTATTATTATTATTATTATTATTATTATTATCATTATTATTATTATCGTTATCGTTATCGTTTCCTCTTCATTGACCACCTTACTGCATGTCTAAAGTTTACATAACAATTGATTAGAAAGACAAATTGATGCATGTACCATGCTATCATGGCTTACTACTCTACTAGTACTATGTAAAAATATGTTGATCTCAAATATCACTACTACTTATAATGCACAAACGATTCTTTCTCCTATTTAATTTTCAGACTTTCAGACTTGCAAGTAATAAAGCATGATGTACAACACATTAAAGCACAAAATTTCAGACTTACAAGTTACAAAGCATTAGTTACAAGTATTTAAGCACAATTACAACTAAAAAAACAATATTCAACATATACAATTAATACACAATTCAATTCACCCCTTCACCAAAAAAATACAACTATTTAAGCACAATGTACAATCTAAGCTAACATAACAAAAATTTGAGATCCAGCATCCCAAAAAAAAAATCGAGATCAAGCAGCCCAAAACATGAATGTGACAAAACTTATCAAATTAAGAGGAGGTACCAGCGTTTTATTGGTGTTATCGAGAAACGCATGCACGCACAACCACGATACCGTGGCTTGCGTTTTCTCGTCTTGAGCCATCGTGACCAGCCCACATCGTCCCGGAAAACGCAACCGGATGGCGCCATATGGGTACCGTGCCTCGTGTTTTCCGTTTTAAATATATATATCATTCGAGTGTAGCGACAAGAAACCAAACAAGTGTTTTGTGTGTAGCGAAGAAACCAAACAAATGTTTTGTGTATGGTTCATTTTGTGTTTGGGAAGAAATAATCTTGTGAAAGGATTTTCTTTGGTAACGAGTTCGGACAACACAACAAAGTTTTGGCATATTATGCTTTTCTTTTGTCTGCGTTTTTAAGTGAAGTAAAGTTAGGTTAGAGACAAATATATAACTAGGGTTAGTATAAGATTTGGTTTGAGCTTTTATTGAATTTGGGCCAAGACATTTTTCTATCTTAATGGTTATTATAATTTTTGCAATATTTGAATTATGGTTGTATTTTGGTTTCTAATTTATGTGGTTAATGGTACGTGTACTTTTTAATATATTTTTTACTAACAAAAATTTTAAACATCTATGAACACCTATGAACACATTAAAAGAACTACTGCAGCACCAGCGTAATGCATTGCGGATGCCCATGACTAATTTTGTGACGATCTAACATACGTTTTTTTAATAGTAACTTTACCGGATGAATGACACTTTTAATTAAAAGCGGAACTTAAGCCTTATTGGCGGGCAAGGCAAACGGGCATGGGCAATGAGCTCGAGCCGAGCAGCACTGGCTAAACAAAATTCTTGATATCCGTAAATTTATTGTCAAAAGAACATAATAAAATAAAAAACATGATTCAATGAAAAATTTACTCATGCCGTCATGAACGCCACGCAGTCACTCTAGTTTAATTGAAGAGCGTATTCTTTTTGTATACTTATGTAGTTACTTACTATTCATTTTTTTTTCCTAACATTAATGTTTCTATATAAAATCATCAAATTTAAATGATATTATACATCTATACTAAAATACACTAAAACACAAAACTTAGATTTTGTGTACTGAATTTCATTAGAGAGGGTGTTTATATGTTATCATGGTGTTATAAGGTAGATGTTGAGTTGGCTGTAGATAACACACTGGCTATAACACCCAATTGCATTTAGCTCTCTGCGAAGCTTCGCTAACCTTTCACATATACCTTAAGACAAATGTCGAACATTTTATACTATGTCAAAACAAGATAGGTATCTACATGGAAATTTACTAAAACTTCCTATAATACATAGTTGAAGACTCATTTGTTAGTCCAGTTGACTTGCTTCCTATAAATAGAGGATGCGATTTATGCACTCTGATCTCACTTTACATAATCTACACACCACTTTACAAAAATCATTGTGCTAGTAGTGAACAACAAAAAGAACAAGATGACATGGGACATGAATCAATTAGGGTCTATGATGGCGGGAGGTATGTTCGTTTGGGCTATAGTCGGAAAATGGTTTCCAAAGGAGTCTCGTGAGTATTTCAAAAATACTTTCACAAGATCATTAGCTATATTTACCGTATATCGAAATCACATTTCATGAATACCAAGGAGATGATTTCGAGCGAAGCAAAGCTTATGTCGCCATTGAACGGTACCTTAGCTCCAATTCTTCAAATAAAGCTAAACGGCTCAAAGCAAACGTGGTTAAAGACTGCGAACCCGTTGTCTTGAGCATGGACGACTATGAAGAGGTCCGGGATGAGTTTAAAGGTATCCAAGTTTGGTGGACTGCTAGCAAAACTATCCCTTCACAAAGGGCTATGTTTTCGTATCGTGATGATGATGGTGAAAAAAGGTACTATAAGCTCACATGTAAAAGAGAACATCGTGATATCATAACAAAATCGTACGTGCAACATGTGCTCGATGAGGGGAAGGCTATCGCGGTTAAAACAAGGCAACGCAAGCTCTATACTAACAACAAGAGCGAAACTTGGTCCGGATATAGGAGGACGATGTGGAGCCATATTATATTTGAGCATCCTTCTACTTTTGATACTCTAGCAATGGACCCGAAAAAGAAGAAGGAGATTTTGAACGATTTAATGACGTTCACCAAGTCAAAAGACTACTATAAGAAGGTCGGGAAATCATGGAAACGAGGGTATCTTCTTTACGGGCCCCCAGGAACCGGGAAGTCGAGTATGATTGCAGCTATGGCAAACCTACTTGAGTATGATATATATGATCTTGAACTAACCTCGGTGAAAGATAACACTGACTTAAGGAAGCTACTAATCGAGACATCGAGTAAGTCTATTATTGTAATCGAGGATATCGATTGTTCACTTGATTTGACCGGTCAACGAAAGGAGAAAAAGGACGAGAGTAAGGATGATGAAAAAGACCCCATTCAGAAAAAAGCTGAAGAGGAAAAGAATATGAAGAAGAAAGAAAGCGAAGTGACTTTATCCGGGCTGTTAAACTTTATAGATGGACTGTGGTCGGCTTGTGGTAGCGAAAGACTAATCGTATTTACAACAAACTACGTTGAAAAGCTTGATCCTGCTCTTATTAGAAGAGGACGAATGGATAAACATATCGAGCTATCTTATTGTTGTTTTGAAACATTTAAAGCTCTTGCAAAGAACTATTTGGATATCGAGTCACATGACTTGTTTTCAACGATTGAACGATTGCTAGGCGAGACCAACATGACTCCAGCCGATGTTGCGGAAAATTTGATGCCAAAATCAGATGAAGAGAATGCTGATACGTGCTTAAACAACTTGGTTAAGTCTTTAGAAGATGCAAAAGAAGAAGCAAGACTTAAAGTTTTGGAGGATGCTAGGATCAAAGCTGAAGAGGAAGCAAGTAAAAAGAGTAAAGTAAATGATGAAAAGGAACAAGCAGTTACTGATGCAAAAGAACACAGTGAAAAGGCACAAGCTGGTGATGCTGAAGAAAATGGTGTGATCAAAACATGAATACAAAAATGACTAAAAACCATGCCACTGGCAAGGTGTGATATCGATTATTTAAATTTAGAGCATGTGTGTGTTTATTGTTTAGGGTGCGTTTGCTTAGTTGATGGTTTGGGATAGGATCAGGATTTGGTGTATGATTTTTGTAATATAAAGTGTTTGTTTTATGGTTTGGGATGTAAATTGGATTTAAAATATATTATTATTTTTTTAGTAAAAAGTGACATGGTGAAATTGACCCATATTTATCAATTTGATTTAAAATATATTACTCGTATTATTTTAGTTATTATCCTCATGCACCTATCACGTTAGGGTTTATTAAAACCCTCTTAAAGGGGTGTCATGGCCATTTTGAAAATACATTCACATATAGGGATGTTATCGGATCGGGTTATCGGGGTTATTAGGTTTGTCGGATCGGGTTGAGTCGGGTTTTGAATTTTTTAAAAGTGACCCGCAACCCGACCCGATTAAGAATCAGGTTATCGAGTTCGGGTGGGATTCGGGTCGGGTTATGTCGGGTCGGGTGATTCAGGTTATCGGGTGACCCGATTAAGTAACAGTAAGTAAAAAAAACATCAATTATTTGAAATATATCTATTCATTGACCAGATAAAAAAAACATCAATTATTTGAAACTATAGAAGTAAAGTAAAGTAACTCCCAATCTGCCTTCCACGGGTTATGGGTCCCAATACCTTCCGGTGTATGGGGAGGTTGAGATGTAGACAATTTTACCCCTACCCAAGGTAGAGGCTGCCTTGGGTTCTAAAAGGTAAAGGACCTCCGGCTGCAAGAGGTGGGGATCGAACCTTGACCTGCAATCTCAGGCGAGAGTGTTAGTAACCACTGGCTGGACTTGAACTATTACAGTACAATTGCACACATTCAACTAGTATCAAACAAAATATGTTAAATACAATATGTAAAACATAAGAAATGTGCATCACATATGAGCATACTACAGTAGTTTATTGACCCATGACAATGGGTGTATAAAAAGTAAAAACTTGGTAAACAAAAATCTATATGAAAAAGGTACTATAGTTGTTAGGTCGATATGACATGTTATTTGAGTGATCGAGATCGCGCTACGTTAAATTAGCACCATATGTGACATTGTAGATTATTCAATTACATTTATTCTCATAGTTCAGTTTAGAATGATAAACATTTATTCAAATCATCATAGATTTAAGAACCAAAAGTTAAGTGATAGCTAAACAGTTTACAAACAAAAAGAAATGATAATAACTATCATATAATGGGATTATGAGATTGACTAAACAACTTGTAACTATTGCAAATTTGAACTAAAAAGTAATAATTAAAAAATCAATAAGTAATTGTCGTGTCTTATCGGCGGGTTGACCCGATAACCAGATAGCATTATTTATTTAACCCTAACCCGACCCGATAACACTATCGGGTTACCGAGTTCGGGTCAAAACAACCCGACAAGATTTTTGACCCGATTAGACCCGACCCGATTAGCCTTATCGGGTTCTGGTTCGGGTTTGGGTCGGGTTGACCGACACCCCTATTCACATAGACCAAATAATTAAGGGCCCGTTTGGTTTGCTTAAATGAATCACTATAGATATGGTTTGAGAATAGATTTGGAATGGAAAGACTTCAAATAAAAAAATAATTAAAAGTATAATTGAGAGATAGTTTGTTTTTTTTTTTTTTTTTTTTTTTTGTAGAAAAAACATGGGTATCCTCAAACCACCAAAAATAGCCCCTATCTAGATACCCTTGTTTGAAGGGTTTTCTCATACCCATATCATCAAGCAAACACATTTTATCATTTTCACACCCATACTACCATTCACATACACCTATACCAAACAGGCCCTAAATCATCTTTAGTTAGATTCCAATAAAGTAAAATAACATACCAAAATGCACCCTTAATGTAATTGGTATTTTTTTTCTTGTAGATCATGTTGAAAGACTATTTAGTTTAATGAAGTATTTTTTATTGCATATCTCCCAAATAATATATATAGCCAAGCCCTAAAATAAGGGCTTGACTACTGAATCAGATTACTAGTCTATCACAAATAAACCCACTAACAGATTTTGCGGGAGCCTCATTTCTAAGCTCTCAAACGGATTTTGTGTTATGTATGTGGCGCTATGGGTTATGGTTTGAATTTGTTTTTTGCTTCGACTTCATCTTTGGTCTGATGCTGATTGTGTGTTTCTTGACAACAATCTTCTCTCATGGCCCTCAAAACGTCAATGTTACGCTTTCTCGTCCCAGTGCTGAGACAGAATATTGTGGTATTGCCAATGCGGTTTTCGAGACTTGTTGGTTACATAATCTCTTGCGTTAGTTTCACACGCCATTGTCTTCAGCTACGCTTGTCTACTGTGATAATGTTATCATGGTTTATCTCTCTTCAAATCCCGTGCAACATTGATGTGTTTCGAAAACTTTTAATTTATAATGCTAGTTCTACCGATTCCTTATCACACAAAACACACGGGTAAAGTATAACCCCCGTTTATAGTAAAGGTTTTTATGTAAGACCAGGTCGTCTCAAGGGAGAGAAGTGTTTTTCATACCAGTGTTGGTTAACAAAGTTAGATTTCAATGATTGTCACTTACCACTATAATCATTTTTTGTTGGAATTAAGATTTTGAAAGTTTAACCAAGGTAATTAAGTGCATGTTTATTTAAGGCCAAGCAATATGAGATAAGCCATACAATGTAATGTGTACACGTACAAAGCATAATAGCAATCGGTGTTGTAAAAAGCGGGCTAGGTGGCGCCTAAGCAGCATACACCACCCGTTTAGGCAAATCGGTCAAGCTAGGCGAAAAGTCAAAATCGGTCAAACATCCCGCCTAGGCGGAGTTAGTCGGTCAAGGCGGTCAATGAAAGTCAACAAAAAGTCAACATTTATTTTAAAAATAAGGGTTTTATTTTCAATTGAATTTTTAGAATCGGGTTTTTAATTTTGAAACCCTAAGTGATTTGGATTTATGGATCCGAAATTAAAACCTAGTTGATTTCAATTGGGGTTTTGATTTTCTTAATTTAGTTTTAATTGGTGGAGGGAGGTTGAAGAGAGAAGAAGTGAAATTTGAGTTATTAATGTTGTAACCCCAAAATAGATGTTTTCTTGGCCCATTAAAAAAGTTTATACAATAGGCCCAACAAATAACTCATTAGGCTTTAATAAATGTATACCAAAACTTAATCAAAACCACACATAAAGTAAATTTTGCAACATGTACAAAAGATATATAATTAAAAAAATATATATAAATTATGCATATTTTATATCAAATACATATAAATTTACATTTTTTATATAGAAAAGTTCAATCCGACTAGGCTACGCCTAGGCCCCGCCTAGGTGGTCTAGGCGGTGGTCGACCGCCCAACTAGCGTCTGGCGCTTTTTGTAACCTTAATGGCAATACATGACGGGTAATCGTGATTAACATTATATCTACTCAACATAAGAAGGAGTCCTTTTGGCCTTTAATCCTAAGTATATTAAGTGCATAAAGTGTAGCCTGTGGATGAACCATATATAATGTTCCTCTAATCAAGTCGTTAGACGTGAGATTAGTCCTTAAACATGTCATAATCGAGGCTATCAAATTTTCTACTATCCAATTCTCACAAGTATAGTAATGATTCGTTATAGACAGACGATTCATAACTTAATCAACACAATTGTATCTTTCGACCTTTGATAATTGCAATGACCAACCAAACAAGATAATTGCAATGACCAACCAAACAAGAGATAGTAAACCAAATAAGGACATATCAAATACATGATGTATAAGTTTAATAATATATATTAAATTCTCATGTTCATATCATATGGCTATAATGCCTCAAACAAACATAAGTCGACTACTCCATGATCAAATTAAAGCAACTAGTATCAAATGAATAAACGATTATCGTATTCATAACGAACTTAAGATAATACCGAAGTTACAGTTGTTGAACCACGTTCACACAAATTACTACTCCACATCAACTGCTGCTCCAGGCTTCTAGCAAGCGGTTTTGGTGGAAACCACTTCTAAACTTCTTATGAGATGATTGGTAATTGAGGTGCCCATTCTACTCCGATTTGGCCACTATTTATAGGTGGAGAGGTAGTCCAAAGACGTGCCTGGTGAGTTATGATATGCAAATAATCGGCCATATCGTTGAAGTGTCTCATTAATGGAGAAGTATAATTGACAGTGAAATCGCGCATATTAACATAAAACCGTGAGCTTCTCTTCATGTATCCGACTCTTTATCCATAAGATCGGCTTACTTCAGGTATTGACTCGTACGTGCATAGTTGACCAATGGCGCCCGTAACCGGAGCTCTTTATCCATAAGACCGGCGTACATTTGTCAAACATGTGTTTAATTCTTATAAGTCTTTCTGAGTCATTAGTTTCTTGTTTCTTTCGTGCTTTTCTTAGATCATTAGTCCTGCATAATTATTCATATATCTATACTATCTAAAGATTGAAGTGCTTAATTTAATGTGCAAGAGTTGTTGTGCCCAAAATTAAGTACGGTACAACATAGTTAAAGCTACACAACGTTACATCAATTTATCAATATGGTGAATTGAATGCATAACTTAAAGATTGAGTGACTTAATTTAATATGGAAGATGAAGTTGAAGTGTTGTTGGAGTTTCAAGAAGACAAATCATCTCAATCTTAGAATCTCACACAAAAAGCCATCATTTGTAAGTATAAATAACACACACTTCGATTGCATTCGTGACACTGCTAATATGGCCTTTCTTTTGTGTGATGCATACAGAAACCATCATTAGTCAAGGTTCACAATGTTTTCATCAAGAACGTTAGTGGGACTTCAAATTCACCAAGTAGTGAAACTTAGATGCGCAAGGCCAATAATGGATGCGAAAATGTTCATATTTCGATATTAATTTGACATATGATGGTCCTTAGGGACCGACAATTCAAGAATGTCGCAATACAAAGCCAATTTATGAGGGCAAAAATGTCCCACCAGTCGCGAATGTCGACGTCTTGATTTAGGCTCAGGAGGTGAATTGACGGTTCATTTTAAGTTTTACGACAAGCTAGCTCTTGATCGTGGTTTTATTCGTAGCTAGAGGACAGTGATCGATTAATTTTGAACATCATTCTTTAGTTGTAAATATGTATCGCAGATCAATAATCATGATAGGCATGCTAGCTAGACGTCGATTATATTGCCAAACGGTACATTTATGTACTTGGTTACAAATTATTTTGATTAATTAGTCGTTGATTTAAGTTTGTTTATATGGCTTTCTAGTTATCTTCTTTACACTAAATACTGATCATTTACACTAAAACTACATTTTTAACTTTTCAAAATTAACTATTGAATCTTTTTTTTTTTTTTTTGAATCTATTTGCAACCCATCTGCTATAATCCATCGACCCATTATCAACCTAGTATTTCCTACTCATCACACACATAATCAAATTTTACTGGATGAGGTATCTCAAACTTTTCATCCATCAACCAATTTTCCCTTAATAATCCAATGGTATAACATTTTATTAGTCGGACTTTGGAAAGTGATTTTGTACACTATTGTTGGTAGTCAAAATAAGTTTGTTAAAAATTCAAAGCTGTACACCATTGTTGTCACTATCATTTCCTTGCAAAGCAAGGATAAATTGATGATGCACGTACCATGATGTCATGGCTCGGGAGCAGGGTGATCTAGAAACTTTTCATACGCGTTATAATTTCAAATCCTATCTTATATCTTATATAAAGTATAAAGTTTAATAGCTTAATTGATCACATTATATTTTTGAACGGACCACATATATTGAATGGCCTGGACCACATAATTTCTTACAGCACTATAGTGATAGATAGAAACTAGGAAAAAGCTAATAAAATGAACTTATATACGACGAGTTCATACAAAAGTTAATTACATCACAAATCCAGTCTAACCAAACAGGCTAGATTCAAAATTATTGTACCCAAAAAATTTTACTAAAACAAACACAAATTTTGTTGTTTATATCGGAGTTAAATTTACAAACGAAAGCCGTTGATACAAACTCAAAGGTAGTTTTCTGCAAAGAAACTTAAATAAATAACCATGTCTTCTGGTGTCATTTGGTTTCAAATACTGTTCATGTTATGTGTTTTCCCTTATACACGCGAATAAAGTCCTTTTGTTAGAAATATATATGTATATTAGATATATATGTAAGTCAACGCCTTAGTGAATTCGTGTGTTTGTGTACAATATACTGCATGTTGAAGACACATAATTCAATGAGAACTTGGAAACATGAAAATTACTTTGGAGTATTGGTAGGGGTCGGGGTTTAATCAAACTATATAACCACATGTTATCGTGACATCCATTAAAAGATGGAATGCATCTAGTGTGCTATTTGTGTCCTTATTGAATGCACTAGACGTAACTTGTTTTCATAGTATCAACTAATAAGTATCCACAAGATGCCTCTCATGTACTAATCATACTGCAATCCACATATTAGCGAGCAACGGCCAGTCCCGGTGCCACTTCTGATTACCCGACGAGTAATGTGCATTATATATAAATAGTAAATTCAATGATTTGTAGATAGAAGATTGTGTATATCTGTTCTAAAAAAAATAAAACCCACCTCAGCTAGTATGTTTAGTCTTAAATGATCGTTGATCTTTACACACGCCTTACTTTTGTGAACGGAATCTTGCCTCATTTAGTGAAACTATATTATAAGCCACCTAATTCTCTATTAATTTATACGTGATTTGTGATTTTGGCCAGACAACTATCTTGGCTTTGCATGCGTAAGTTCACTCAAGTTGACTTCTTCATGTTGATCAATATGTAATTAACTAGCTAGCTAGGAGAACACGAGCATAAGGTCTATAGAAGTGTGTTAAGGTGTGCTTAATGCATGATATATATATCATTCAAGTTTAACCACGAGACTAGTGTATAATATTATACATATTTAGTTTTTTTTTTTTTTTTTTTTTTTTTTTATTTATTTATTTATTTATTTATTATTATTATTATTATTATTATTATTATTATTATTATTATTATTATTATCAACATCACTTTATTATAAACTCAAAGGATTTATTTTGGTGGGAAGCGAGATCTTAACTGAGCTCACTCCTCTAACTATAGAAAAGCTAATCCTACAAAAGATATGAGAAGCGATCGTGCTCCAATGTATTGGGTTATCGAGAACTTTCGGATTCGACTTGATGAAGTCGCACGTCCTTCCAAGTTCCAAAAGAAGAGAATGAGAATGGGAGAAACCCATATCCAATATCCGCGCGCCTCATCTTGGCGTTTCGTTGTGCGACCACGACACCGCACGACTGAGCACAAAATCAACCATACTAGTTTGCGTCGGGCGAAGTCGATCAAATCAACACATACACCAAGCCCTCCATCCCATGGGTAGAGCAACACAGTGACATCCAATTGGGCAGTATGCAAGCCTCGAACCTTTCTCCTTAGAGGATAAACCCCACTCCTGCTTCTATTTATTTCGGGGCCCTGAAGATCCATGCTTCTATTATTATCGTTATCGTTATCGTTATCGTTGTCGTTATCGTTATCGTTATCGTCTCCTCTTCATTGACCACCTTACAGTCTAAAGTTTACATAACAATTGATTAGGGAAAACTACTTCAATAATGTACTGTAGATTTATAATTTTTCCAAAATATAGAAATTCAAGCTCACAGTACTATAATTCCTATTTTTATAAAAGATATGAATCATGCTATATTAACAGTCAAATCTTGGGATGTTATGTACATTAGTCATATCCTTAAGTTATTAACATTTCATGATGTGTGTTTCATTATTTGTTTCTTGTTGGTATATCGTGTTTAGCCTAACAACATTGAACCGAAACGTCACACTCGCGTGACACCCCTTCAGTCATCACTATATTCAGGCATAAAGAACATCAAATTAAGGTCTTCTTACTTGAGTTTTCATATCGAATCCTAAAGTAACTCATTTGTCACCTGGGGATAACTTTACATATCATAAGACATTCCAACAAGTTTGCAAAAAAATCTGAAAACATGAAATTTTGAAAGAAGATACAGTTTTCGATTTAAATACCGAAAAAGTTCATTAGTTTAACCTTGAAAGTCATACACCATAGTTGGTAAATTAAAGAAATTAATTTGTACACTCACATTTTTTTATTCGCACACTCAACTTTACGCATTGCATAGTTGTACATTATCAACAGTTTTTGTTTTATTTGCTTATACAATTGGGTGTGAGAATCAAAATGCAGAGTCTCTAAATTAACTCCCTCAAACTAAACCCGTTAAAGACAATAACTTTTAGAAGTCCATAAATCAATTTACTATCATCATTTCCTTGCAAAACAAAGACAAATTGATGCATGTACCATGCTGTCATGGCTTACTACTCTACTAGTACTATGTAAAAATATGTTGATCTCAAATATTTGATTGAAGAACCTAAACTTACTATTCATGTTTTTTTTCCCTAACATTAATGTTTCTATGTAAAATCATCAAATTTTAATGATATTATACATCTATACTAAAATACACTAAAACACAAAACTTAGATTTTGTGTACTCAATTTCATTAGAGAGGGTGTTTATATGTTATCATGGTGTTATAAGGTAGATGTTGGAGTTGGCGGTAGATAACACACTGGCTATAACGCCCAATTGCATTTGGCTCTCTGCGAAGCTTCGCTAACCTTTCACATATACCTTAAGACAAATGTCGAACATTCTATAATATGCCAAAACAAGAAAGGTATCTACATGGAAATTTACTGAAACTTCCTATAATACATAATTGAAGACTCATTAGTTATTCCACTTGACTAGCTTCCTATAAATAGAGGATGCGATTTATGCACTCTGATCTCACTTACATAATCTACACACCACTTTACAAAAATCTACACACCAGTTAACACAATCTACACACCACTTTACAAAAATCATTGTGCTAGGTGAACAACAAAAAGAGCAAGATGACGTGGGACTTGAATCAATTAGGGTCTGTGATGGCGGGAGGTATGTTCATTTGGGCTATAGTTCGAAAATGGTTTCCAAGGGAGTCTCGTGAGTATTTCGAAAAATACTTCCACAAGATCATTAGCTATATTTACCCTTATATCGAAATCACATTTCATGAATACCAAGGAGATGATTTCGAGCGAAGCAAAGCTTATGTCGCCATTGAACGTTACCTTAGCTCCACCTCGTCAAATAAAGCTAAACGGCTCAAAGCAAAAGTGCTTAAAGACTGTGAACCCGTTGTCTTGAGCATGGAAGACTATGAAGAGGTCCAAGATGAGTTTAAAGGCATCCAAATTTGGTGGACTTCAAGAAAAACTATCCCTCTACAAAGGGCAATGTTTTCGTATCGTGGTGATGATGGTGAAAAAAGATACTATAAGCTCACATGTAGAAGAGAACATCGTGATATCATAACCAAATCGTACGTGCAACATGTGCTCGATGAGGGGAAGGCTATTGCGGTTAAAACAAGGCAACGCAAGCTCTATACTAACAACAAGAGCGAAAATTGGTATGGTTACAGGAGGACGATGTGGAGCCATATTGTATTTGAGCATCCTTCTACTTTTGATACTCTAGCAATGGACCCGAAAAAGAAGAAGGAGATTTTGAACGATTTAATAACGTTCACCAAGTCAAAAGACTACTATAAGAAGGTCGGAAAATCATGGAAACGGGGGTATCTTCTTTACGGCCCCCCAGGAACCGGGAAGTCGAGTATGATTGCAGCTATGGCAAACCTACTCGAGTATGATATATATGATCTTGAATTAACCTCGGTGAAAGATAACACGGACTTGAGGAAGCTACTAATCGAGACATCGAGTAAGTCTGTTATTGTAATCGAGGATATCGATTGTTCACTTGATTTGACCGGACAACGAAAGGAGAAAAGAACGAGTAAAGACGATGAAAAGACCCCATTCAGAAAAAAGCTGAAGAGGAAAAGAATATGAAGAAGAAAGAAAGTGAAGTGACTTTATCCGGGCTGTTAAACTTTATAGATGGACTATGGTCTGCTTGCGGTAGTGAAAGACTAATCGTATTTACAACAAACTACGTTGAAAAGCTTGATCCTGCTCTTATTAGAAGAGGACGAATGGATAAACATATCGAGCTATCGTATTGTTGTTTTGAAACATTTAAAGTTCTTGCAAAGAACTATTTGGATATCGAGTCGCATGACTTGTTTTCAACGATTGAGCGTTTGCTAGGTGAGACCAACATGACTCCAGCCGATGTTGCGGAAAATTTGATGCCAAAATCAGATGAAGAGAATGCCGATACGTGCTTAAGCAACTTGGTTAAGTCTTTAGAAGAGGCAAAAGAAGAAGCAAGACTTAAAGTTTTGGAGGATGCTAGGATCAAAGCTGAAGAGGAAGCAAGTAAAAAGAGTAAACTTGATGATGAAAAGGAACAAGCAGTTGCTGATGCAAAAGAAAACAGTGAAAAGGCACAAGCTGGTAATGCTAAAGAAAATGGTGAAAAGGCACAAGCTGGTGATGCAAAAGAAAATGGTGTGATCAAAACATGAATACAAAAATGACCAAAAACCATGCGACTGGCAAGGTGTGATATCGATTATTTATATTTAGAATGGATTTCTGTTTAGGAAATAAATATGATTTTCCAAAAGTGTGTTTATTATTTAGGGTGCTATGTTTGTGTAATGTGATAATGTTAACGCGGTTTATCTTTCTTCTAATCTCGTGCAACATCGACACACGAAATATATTGAGATCGACATCCACTTTGTTCGGGATTTAGTTGATGTTAGACATGTGCGTGTTTTGCATGTCCATTCTCGTTATCAGTTTGGGATATGTTCACCAATGGCATTTCTACTCCGCTTCAATTGCGGGGGCAGCTAGTGGGTTTATTTGTGTTAGGCTAAGCACAACAGTGACCATGGGCGACTTTCATTTTACCTGCTATATCAGCTTTCTCTCTCCGGCAACTTACAAATGAGTTTTTACCACACTAAGACAACATACACTACAAAAACATATCCCACAAATATTCCTTTTTAATTAATTAACACACATACAAAACATATACAATTTCGGTCGTCCAGACGACCTAAACTAAAAAAAAATGAGCCCTCGACCTTGGAAGACCTACTTTGCACACCAATGGCGACCTTCATTTGATTTGGTCGACCTACACCGTGACCGAATCAAATGGCCTTACTGCGCTTAGCCATAGACTAGTATTACTATTGTTTGAACCCAAGCTCATGTGTTAGGATTTGGCTATATATATTGTTTGAGACTTATGTAACCAAAAATAATTCATTAATCTAAATAGGGTTTTTCTAACTTGTGCCTTAGGGCACAAGTTAAGCACACCGAAAGTACACAAAGACCCACTGAAAAGTACACTGGGATCCACATAAAAGTACAGACAAGTGTACTTTAATGTAAATCCATGTGTACTTTCGGTGTACTTTTTGTGTGCTTAACTTGTGCCACTAGGGCACAAGTTTGAAAAACCCATCTAAATATAGTCGTTTACATGTAAGTGTTATTCTAAAAAGCAATATTATAAGCTTCACTATTTGTTTAATTTTGTTTGCAAGAATCCAAATCACAGTTCAAGTGTAGTAGGTGTGAAGTGCCTTGTGGCCATCTAGTAGCATCAGAGGACAATACTTAACTTCCATGTGGCATTGTGGCTTGTGTATATTTAGAGAAGATATATAAAACCAAACAGAACATTTTAAACATCAAATGAAATCCAATACATATCTTTCTTGACACACTTGTATATAAAAATTTAAATGCTATTGCATTCATAAAAGGGTCACTCACTAAAACCAAATTTCTCATGTCACTAGCTTGTATGTATGCAAGTGCATGCTAGTATAGTAATAATATAGTATATACCTACTTTTTATTTTATAGCACCCTCTTGATATATAACATAATAGATATTTCACAAGCATCAAATAAAAGTATATTCATAAGACGACACGAGCCTTGTTCAAGAACTACTTCAAACGAAGGGTGATCCGCGTTCTGGCGGAAGTGTTGTGAAGCGACAAAGGACTTAGCTATGCGACGACACTTAAACCTCAGGGACTATTTTTGCCATTTTGTCAAACTTACAAAGGACTTAGCTTGCAACGACACTTAAACCTCAGGGACTATTGTTGCCATACTTAAACCTCAGGGACTATTTTTGCCATTTTGCCAAACTTACAAAGGACTTAGCTTGCAATGCCACTTAAACCTCAGAGACTATTCTTGCCATTTTGACAAAAATGGCATTTAATGCACCTACTTACTTACAAAGGACTTAGCTTGCAATGCCACTTAAACCTCAGGGACTATTCTTGCCATTTTGACAAAAATGGCATTTAATCACCTACTTTGGGGATTTGTACTCCCATCTTTAGTATATCTGAGTGTTGGAAAACCCGCGATCGTGGGATTGTAAAGGACTTACTTTAACGACATTTAAACCTCGGGGTTGTTTTGCCAAGTTGCGAAAGATTATTAATGTTAAAGGACTTACTTTGCAACGACACTTGAACCTCAGGGGCTGTTTTCGCCAAGTTGGCAAAGTTTGCAATTAATGCAAATGTTTTGCAAAAGAAAGGCTCCTGCCTTTTAGTATATTATAGTAATATATAATATATAATTATGATTTAAAAAAAGAATAATAGAATAAAAAATAAAACACTACTACTATACGGAGTACTAACAATAATAACACCATGTAGTGTTTGTCATGTATGGGCTTAGCTAAGAAAATTCAAAATTGTAAACGTATTGTGAATTAGCTAAGAAAAAGAACAAGATCAACTGAAAGCAAAATCAGATTGGGTTTAACTATTAATTAACTGAACTTTATACCTGCAAATGAATTAGTAAAAATTTCGAAAATTTCATTTGAATGTGGTGTATCAGTATATTTAAGTTACCTTGGAACTATGGTCGATGTTGTGTCGCTTTTACACTTTGAACAATAGAAGCGATTACGGATGGTTGTATTTGAAGTCCGATTATTACTCTGAACATCCTTTAGCCTACATTGTTGGTTTGTGGAATGACGGATGGAATTTGATATGGTCTCGCCCTATATCCGGTGGTATTACCTCAACTCAGTTAAGTGATCTTACTACTTCCTTGATCCAACTTTTCTTCGGGGTAGAGATGAATGTGTTGGTTTTATGGATATAAATTAGTAGACGTGAGTTAGGATCGAACTCGAGACCACGGGATTGCACACTTTACGTATGAGAATTAAAGTTAATAATTAAATGTAATAGTTATATTTATTTATTAATTAAACGAAATAATTTACGGACGTTAAGTAATTAGTTATAATGGACTAACGGTCGTTAAATATAATTGGAAAAGGACTAAGTTGTAAATATTGGGAAGGTTCCTGAATCCCTTGGGGATGATTAGCACCGATCGGCCAAGGAGACCCAAACCCAACCCAACTACAACTCAAACTTGTTCACCAAGTTAGTTTGGGTATAAATACAAAACCAACGGTGTTTGTAATTTATCTCTGGTACTCATTAAGCTAAACCTAAAAAGTTTGTGTGTGTTTTTGTGCTTAAAACCGGTCGACACCCTCTCCAAGGGATTGATCACCATCTTTTCCAACTCAAGTTATTTGTTTGATTAAAACTATCATTCCTTTAATTCGGTATAGTACGTGTGTACAAGAGAGTGGTACTAACACATTATTGTTAGTATTCTTGGATTGAATTACAAAACGGTAAGGGGTAATTCATATAATCTTATAAACCCTAATTAGGGTTCATCCAAATTGCTAGTTTGTGGATTTGATTCTTGTTCGGCTAGAATCAAGTAAGGTACGCATATTCTTGTTTATGTTAATTAATTATTCGTTAATAAATCTTATACGCTTCCGCATGTATACTTTGATGTTTTGTGATTATATATTGATTGTCATGTTATATAATTCCAACAGTGGCATCACGAGTCATTGGTTTTAATGAGTAATTAATTACTAAACGCGTAAAAAATGAATAATTGTATGTTGTTTGATATGGTTAATCTAGGGTTTTGGTTTATTTTTTTTGCATGTGTCGATTTTTTTTTAAATTTTTATGGGGCATACCCCTTTTATTTTTTTTAAGTCGACACATTAAAAATTTTTAGGGTTTGAAAATTGTTTGCTAACCTTATCGAAACCTAGAATTAATATATATGTTACGTGATTAATTCATGAATAATATGTTATGTGACATGGAATTATTAATATGCGATCTTGTGACTATTTGTATAATTGTTATGATATATCCATGATGATACATGCATGTTTGTCATGGATAGTTGCTTGAATATTGTTTAATTGTTAATATATTTTTTATCACATGTTTGTTTACGATAAATCTTGAATTGGGGAAGACTCCAATTATATATTAATGAATCAATTATGTCCAATGTGGTATATTATTAATTATGGGTTTACGCAATCGATTCATCGATGTATGTGGCTCACTTTCAATTGGGAGAGTGAAAGCCCTAATTAATATATACATTAATTTAACGTAGACATTGATTATTAATAGGGTTTTATCGAATAAGTTGCATGTGACTACTTGTTTACACGTATTAAATTGTTTATTATGTGCTCATTGTTTTAGTGGTTTATTTTTATTTGTTTACTTGTTTGTTTATTATGTTAGACAGTTTTAAGCAAAGGGTAATTTTGAATAGAAAAATAATACGGACTAAACAATGGTGAAATTTGATTTGTTTTGAAGAGTTAAGTTTTCAATAGTTTAATTGATTGATGATTTTGGTACAAAAGTGAGAACAGCTCACCCAATTTGATGACCGTGTGGAAGTACTAGAAGGGGCGCATTAAATTGTGACCCTAAAGAGGAGGTTATTGCTTGACGATAAACTCTCCGCTTGCTTGCGAGTCAAATTGGAGTTACCAAGTAGGCTATGCGTACAAAATCATCTTAAGGGCGAATTAGTTTTAATTCCATGCGCCACTTTGATGGTAATTACCCGAAACACTAAGTATTTACACTTATGCAAAAGTACGGTATAATGGACGATAATTAACGCTGAATTCCTTGATTGGTGAACCCAATACCTCAATCAAAACTTTGATAATTTGATCTTTATGAATTGGCAATAAAAAGTTTTTTTATTAAAATTATGCTACAAGATGATTGCATGACATCTTTGTACATATTTGATTTGACCACATAGAATCAAAACTAGTACCCTTATAAATTAGGGGGAATTGCATATATACCCACTAAAACTTAAAAACTTGCATATTTCCCCATAATACAAGTTTTTATTGCATGATGTACAATGCATTTTAAGCATGTTTTGGGTATATATGCAATTATGTAAGTTTTAGTGGGTATATATGCAATTGACCCTATAAATTAAGTTATGTGTCATCTAATTAAAAGGAACACTTGAAGTTGCAATTTACGTCATGACAGTACTTGGCGAGATTGTGATGGAGAGGTAAATCTCTATGTAAAGTCAGACCTTACATGGACATATTAGCAGTTCTTTAAGTTAGACACCTAAGTTGAGTAGGAAGTGAGAACTGGACTCAAGGCATAAGATGGGATTAAACATGTTTATATTTGCAATAGCGTTGGAAAATATAAATCCCATAATGATCTAGGAATTGGAAATTGTTTGCCGATTATTGTTCGACAGATTACCTTATTATATGCTTTCGTTACTAGCAGATCAACTGATGTAATGAACCTATGATAATTTGGATCCTACTTTTCGAGAAAATTATATGGTTATATGTTTATATTACCGTTGGGTATATTTTATTTTCTTGAAAAGTTGTATTATCGAAAATACTAATACTTGAACTTTTTTCGTAGAAATGGCTCAAAACAACGATAACACTAACATCGCTCTAAGTTCTGCGTTCAAAAGCTTTTTGATCGAGAAAAGTTGGTAGCTCTAAGAATTTCAATGATTGGCACCGCACTTTGAGAATTGTCTGTAGAGTTCTTGACCGGTTGAATTATCTGTACCGGCTTTGTCCTCTTGAACCAACACCGACGCTCCTCAAGCGGAAAAGGATGCTTGGAAAATTGAGTATAAGCGTCATAACGATGTGGCTTGCCTAATGTTGGGAACAGCTGGAACACCCTCTCAAAAGCGGTTCAAAACTACTTCCCATTTAACATGCTCAATGAACTTGAACTATGTTCGAAACCATTCTTGTCGATATTTATGACTTGATCGATGCATTACACAGCTGCAAGCAGGGAGAGGGTAAACCCGTAAGTGCTCATGTACTGGAAATGAAAAGTTACATGGACCAATTAAGGGCACTTGGAAAGACTTATGAAGATGACATGGCCGTGAACTTGATCAACAAAACCCTTAATAAGGATTATAATGGTTTTGTTCGAAACTTCAATATGCACTGCGTGGGGAAGACAATTACTGGCCTACACGCATTGCTAATTGACTATGAAAAAGGGTTACCTCAAAAGGCTCCTACTCCCCGGGTACTTGCTATTCGGGGTGGAAGGATAAATAAGCCAAAAGCAGACATGCAAACAACAAGAAGTGGAAGGAAAAGGGAAAGTTGATAAAGGTAAAAGGTTATGGCCTATCAACCGTAACCCAAGAAGAACCCTACTCCTAGGAAGGAAAATCCTAAAAGGATCAAGCATGCCACCACTGCAAGGTCGTTGGGAATTGGAAGAAACTATGCTCTCTATCTTGATGAATTTCGGCAAATAAGATGAAGTACGACGGGTCCTCGGCCCGATCCTTGTGTAATTTATTTGTCATTGAATTATTTACTCTAAATTATAAAAATTCACGGGTATATGATACTGGATGTGGTATTCACATTTGTAATACACTACGAGGGTTTAGAGTGGAGAGGAAGCTAGCCTATGGGGAGCAATATCTGCGTGGAAATAGCGCATATGCGATTGTTGAAGCCATAGGAACATTTAGTTTAGTATTGCCTTTGGGCTTAGTACTGTTATTGAACAATTGTCATTACGCACCTTCTATAATTAGAGGTGATGTTTCCTTTTCAGTTTTGTTGGACGATGGTTTTACTCATACTATTTCACGTAATGCAATTTCTGTTTCTTTAAATGGTGTATTTTATTTTAATGCGATTACTGTGAATGGTGTATTTGAAATTGATGTGATTGGAAATAAATCTAACAAATATAATATTTCGATGTTTAGCATCAATAAGAAAATAAAGTTGGACTTGAATTCTTCTTATCTTTGGCATTGTAGACTTACTCATATAGGCAAGGCTCGCATGCATAAGTTGCAACAAGGAAGGCTTTTGCAAAATATTAATGATGAATCAGTTGATAAATGTGAGTCATGCATATCTGGGAAGATGACGAAGAAACCTTTTCATAGCAATATGGAGAGGGCTTCTGATCTACTTGGTCTTATTTATACTGATGTGTGTGGACCACTTAGACATGTGTCAAAGAGAGGTGCTAGCTACTTCTTAACATTTACTGATGATTTCAGCCATTATGGTTATGTTTATTTACTTAAGCATAAACATGAGGTGTTTGAAACATTTAAGCTTTTCAAAGCGGAAGTAGAACTGCAATTGGGAAACAAGATTAAAGCTCTTGATCCGATAGAGGAGGCGAGTATCTAAGCCAAGAGTTTAAAGATTACTTAGGCGAGAATGGAATTGTCCGAATCTCACTTCTCCATATACTCCACAACAAAATGGTGTATCGAGAGAAGAAATCGTACATTGTTGGACATGATACGATCTATGTTTAATCTTACTACTCTACCTTTATCCTTTTGGGATTATGCTTTAGAATCACTGTTCGCATTCTAAATATGGTTCCCACAAAGAAGGTTGATAAGACACCATATGAAATATGGCATGGTAAAGCTCTAACCCGTCTTATTTAAAGGTGCGGGGTTGCGGGCGTATGTTAGGCGTGACTCGGGATAAACTCCAACAAAGATATGTAAAGTGTATCTTCGTAGGATACCCTAAGTGTTAATACAAATATCGTCATTAAACGTTATTTATATTCTTGATCTTTACCTAAGTTTTGTTAACGACAAAAGTAAATTTAATTTTTATAAAGCTTAAAGCTTGTCAAGTTTAATAGATATTAAAACAAGCTTTTTCAAATAATATCTTCATCACTCAAGCATTTACATTGTGATTAATCATATCTTAATATGACTATACCATAATGTATGATAGTAGTTTTTAGAATGTTTTAGTTTCTTAAAAACTAAACATTACTTATGTATTTGCATATTTTTAAAAATAGAAAAACAGCACATGACATCATGTGATGCATCATGGAAATCATTAATCATGGAAATCATTGGAAGATTTCATTAGATATTTTGTGTAGATTTGGACTCTTCATATCTTACACAATCTTGCATAGATATGGTTGACTTTGGCAAGATCTTGATATCTTGTTGTCAGACCTCGACGGCACCAAAACTCATAACAGGCGGAACCCTTTTGAGGGGTCCGTGGTGCTTGCTGATGGTTTTGGCTATAAATAGCAAAGCCAAACCAAGTAGTTTTCATCTCTTTTATCATACTCTTACATATCTTCTCTCTAACCTTTCTAACTCGGTTTCATATCATATTAGTGATCTCTTTGTAGCAAAGAAGATCAAGTCACATTCAAGCTTCAACGAAGTTGGAAGTCTTGTTTATTTGGTGTTGTATGATCTTGTGTTGATTCATACTTCATTGTTGTACCAAACTATCATAATCTTGTGAGTGTGAGTGGTTAGTATTTTAGTCCTCAAAATACATTGGATGTGGGAGTGGTTGTACCCTTGGAAAGAACTCGACATTTAGCTTAGTGTCGGAAATAGTGTAAGCGAGTGTAAAGGTTTCTCCGCCGGTGAAAGGAGCTTGTTGACTAGTGAAGTTAAACTCTCGAGTGTGAGACTCGAGGAGTGGAGTAGGCAAGGAGAAAGAGTCCTTGTGGGCCAACCACCATAAACAACTTGTTGTGGTTTGATCATTTCTTTCCTTATTTACTCTTTACATATTGCTTACATATTTCATTAACATATCTAAGATCAATATCAATTGATCTTTCAATAAGTTTCAAAACAAAGTTTTTACTCGGTAAACTATTCAACCCCCTTCTAGTTTTCTACAATTGGTACGAGCCTCGTTGCTCAAGAATTTCTAAAATAATTTGTATTTTATAAACCGAAACGATCCATGGATTACGAAAACTTTAAAGAAGGAAATCTATGCAAAGACCACCACTCTTTGAAACCAATGGATTTATCTATTGGAAAAACCGTTTTGAAACATATGTAAAATCAAAAGATATAGATCTTTGGTTTGTTATTGTTAAAGGGATTTTAGTTCTTCAACAAAGGATATTTCGCTGATGAACAAAAGAAATTAATTGCTAAAAATAATGAAGCTAAAATGATGCTTTATAATGCTTTGCCTAGAAAAAAATATGACAGAATTTTTATGTGTGAAACCGCCAAAGATATTTGGGAATCTTTTATTGTTACACATCAAGGTAATTCACAAGTCAAGGATAACAAAATTGATCTTCTTGTTCAACAATATGAACAATTTGTTATCCCTGAAGATGAAACCATTGATTGTGGCTTTTCCCGCTTTAATACTATTATTACATCACTTAAAGCACTTGATGAATCTTTTCGTAGTAAGAAGTTTGTCGAGGAAATTTCTTAGAGCACTCCATCCGAAATGGAGAGCTAAAGTGACCGCTATTGAAGAATCAAAAGATCTCTCAAAATGTCACTAGACGAGCTAATCGGTAACCTCAAAGTACATGAAATGGTGATGGAGAAAGATTCGAGATCATCAAAGGAAAAAGGAGAAGATCAAATCCGTTGCTCTAAAAGCAAAGGCGGAATCAAGTGATGATGACGAATCTTGCTCCCAGAGTGAAGATGAGGAGTATGCCATGGCGGTTAGAGATTTTAAAAGTTCTTTAGAAGAAGAGGAAAGTTTGTAAGACAACCTCGAGAAGAAAAGAAGCCATTCCGAAAGATCGGGATGACAAAAGGGTAAAGGTGAAAGAAAGTGTTTTAGATGTGGTGATGCAAGTCATCTCATAGGAGAATGTCCGAAGCCACCTGAAAGCAAAACTCAACGAGCTTTTGTAAGTGGTGCTTGGAGTGATAGTGAAGATGATGAAGAGTCAAGCAAGGAAGAGATCGCTCTAATGGCACATGAGTCAAACGAGGTACATTCCGACTCTTCTTATTCTTCTATTGATGATGACACTTTGCAAAAACAATACAATCAATTGTGTGCTAAGTCTAAAAATCATAACTAAAAATAAATTTTTAAAAACTAAAAATGAATTTTTAGAAAATGAAGTCTATGAGTTAAAAGAAAAGCAAAACGACTAGAAAAGGGAAAAGCAAATGACGATGGTTGTAAATCATGTCAAGAGCTTAATCTTGAAATAGAAAAACTAAATCTCACGCAAGATGTTCTAATCGAACATAATTCTAAATTTAAAAGGTTTAACAAAAATATCGCTCTTGCAGATGAAATAGTTAAAATACATAAAACACCAGGAGACATGAATGGGCTAGGATTTAATGAGGTATTAATTCCAAAGATTCAAAACAAAACGGCCGAAAAAGACGAACAAACTGTCAAAACTGCTATGCGATAAAGACGGACGAGACGGACCCAAAATAAGGGTTCCGTCTGCTGAAAGAAATGGTGTCGGGCACTTCAACAGACGTAATGTTTGTGATACGGATTGTAATGAATTTTTCAAAGTAACAAAGAAAACCAAGGATAGTGTTAAACTAAAACCACCGTTACATCGTGAGTAGGACTTGCTAAAAATGAATTTCGATCAAAACTACTCAACAACGACATAAAACACCTTTTGCCAAACGCCCCTTTCCTAAGAGCAACCACAACATACAACCCAACTACCAACACAACTGTTGGAATCAAAACTTTCCTAGACCATATCAAACTCTAGATTTCATGTCATGGAACTCTTACCCATCGTTTCCATACATGAATCAAATAAATGGTATGTTTAACCCAAACGGACCCATGAGATATTGGGGACCAAATGCTTGAGTTATTTGCTTCGTAGGTATGCTTAAAAGTTGGATTGGAACCTGATGAGTGGATAAAAGATAGTGGATGCTCACGATACATGACGGGCAACAAAAGTCTCTTCTCATCATACCAAGAGTATGACTGAGGTAATGTCACTTTTGGTAGCAATCTCAAAAGCAAAATCATTGGCAAAGGTACGATCGCTCATAACTCCCTAACTATTGAAAATGTTGTTCATGTAGATAGGTTAGGATTTAATCTACTTAGTATTAGCCAATTATGTGATAAAAAGTATAAAGTACTATTTGATAAAAATGGTAGTAAAATAATAAAAGATGGTATTACCATAGCTAAAGGAGTTAGGAAAAATAACATATACATCATGAAAATAGATAAAACATCTAATGACAAACTGTGTCTAACAACGTTAGATGATAACTCAACTCTTTGGCATAGACGCTTAGGTCACGCTAATATGAGGCTTATACCAAACTTATCTTCAAAAGAGCTAGTTAGGAATTTACCAAAACTTAAATATGACCAACACTTTTGCGCCTCTTGCAAAATTGGTAAACAAACCCATAGTAGTCATAAATCAAAAAATATACACATCTAAGTGTCTAGAACTATTGCATATGGACTTGTTCGATCCATCCGTTATAAGAAGCTGCGGAGGCAACTTATACACTTTGGTCATAGTAGATGATTACTCAAGGTTTACTTGGACGTTGTTTTTGAAAACCAAAAATGAAGCTTTTGATAAATTTGAAATTCTTAGCAAGAAAATTCAAAATCAACTTGGTGTTAAATTGTGTCGATCCGAACGGATCATGGTCGTGAATTTGACAACGAAACTCAATTTGGAAACTTTGTGATACAAATGGTAAAACACATAACTTTTCGCTCTTGAACACCTCAATCAAATGGTGTAGTAGAACGAAAATAGAACAATTCAAGAAATTAGTAGAACAATGCTTAATGAACAAAACATTCCTCAAAAGTTTTGGTGTAACGCCGTTGACACTTCTACATATATTTTGAATAGAGTCTTAATACGTCCTTTCTTAAACAAAACACCATATGAGCTTTATAAAGGTAAAAAGCCAACTTTAGGATATTTTAGAGTTTTTGGATGTAAATGCTTCATTCTTAATACTAAAGATTATCTCTCCAAGTTTGACCCAAAGTCTTATGAAGGTGCAGTGTATTTCTTGGTTATTCTCAAACTAGTAAAGCTTACATTGTCTTAAACAAAGAAACAATGATAGTCGAGGAATCGTTGAACATAACATCCGACGAAAGTCCACCTCCCTCTAAGACATCACCTTTGGTAGATGATGACTTAGTTGAAAGTCAAATGGTAGAAAGTCAACAAATAATTAAAAATGACAATGAAGATGAACCATTAAATAATGAGATTATAAACATCAAAGAATCTAAAAGTCATCATTTAGAAAAGGTCATAGGACAACTTAATCAAAGAACTTTAAGGTCACAAGCCCAAAATCTAGGGGTGTGCATGGTTCGGTTTGGGTCGGTTTTTGGCTAAAACCGAAACCGAAACACAATGTTCGGTTTTTGTAGAACCCAAAACCGAAACCGTTCGGTTTTTGGCGGTTCGGTTTTTTCGGTTTGTTATCGGTTTCGGTTTGGTTTTTCGGTTTTTTCGGTTTCTAACCGTTAATATTTTGCTATGGCCAAATTATACCAACAAACTTGTTTTACGACAAAATTAGTTATTCTTCTTTACTTTTTTCAATATAAGCATAATAATGTTTATTGCATAATTCTACAATTACAAACATATAAATGAGACATACATACAAGTGAACATACACGTAATATAATCATTATCGAATACTTATTGATATATTCACACAAAACACACGACACGACAAACACACACATATAAATATAAACGTTAAGATAAATATATTATAAATCCACTCACAAAATGAATATGAATTTATAAATTTGATTTATTTAGTTATTTAATCATATTATATTGATTAGATATTATTATATAATAAAACTGGTTCGGTTCGGTTCGGTTTTTGCGGTTTGGTTTTTGGACAAAAACCGAAACCGAACCGCCATTTTCGGTTTTTGAAAAAGTAAAAACCGAACCATCGGTTTTTAGTTTCGGTCGGTTTTTTCGGTTCGGTTTTTGGTTCGGTTTCGGTTTTTTCGGTTTACTTTGCTCACCCCTACCAAAATCAAAGTAATTATTTTTGTTTTGTATCCACCATTGAACCGAAAAACATAAATGAAGCAATAAAAGATGAATCATAGGTAATTGCCATGCAAGAAGAGTTAAACCAATTCGTTAGAAATGATGTTTGGAAATTAGTTCCAAAACCTAAAGATCGAACTATAATTGGAACGAAATGGGTTTTTCGAAATAAAATGGATGAAAATGGTGTAGTATCTAGAAACAAAGTTAGGCTTGTTGCACAAGGTTATAATAAACAAGAGGGGATTGATTAAGATGAAACTTACGCACCGGTAGCTAGACTCGAATCTATTAGAATATTACTTGCTTATGCATGTGCCTATGACTTTAAATTATTTTAAATGGATGTTAAAAGTGCATTTCTTAATGGGTTTATTAACGAAGAAGTATATGTTGCTCAACCTCCCGGTTTTACCGAATTTGAGAAACCACATCATGTCTTCAAACTCAAGAAATCATTATACGCCTAAGCAAGCACCAAAAGCTTGGTACGATCGACTTAAGACTTTTCTTCTCGAAACAAATACACTATGGGATTAGTAGATAATACTCTTTTACCAAGAAAATGAGTCACATATTATCATTGTTCAAGTATACGTTGATGACATGATATTCGGATCAACTTGTCAAGAGCTATGTGATGATTTCTCTAAAATCATGCACGACGAGTTTGAAATGAGTATGATGGGTGAATTAAACTTCATTCTAGGACTTCAAATTAAACAACTAGAAGATGGCATATTCTTTAACCAATCTAAATATATAAAAGACATGCTTAAGAAATTTGGTCTTGAAGATTCAAAACCAACTAAGACACCCATGTCCTCAGACACTAAACTCACAAAGGATGAGGAAGGTGAATCCGTAGATAACACTAAATATAAGGGAATGATTGGTAGCCTACTCTATCTTACGGCTAGTAGACCCGACATTATGATTAGTGTTTGTCTATGTGCTCGCTTTCAAGAAAACCCAAAGGCATCACACTTAGAAGCCTTAAAAAGGATTTTTAGATACATTAAGGGAACAACATGTTTAGGATTATGGTATCCCAAAGGAACAGGTATAGAAACCATAGTGTATGCCGACTCGGATCATGCCGGTGACTATGTCGATAGAAAAAGTACAAGTGGTATTTGCACTTTTGTTGGACATTGTCTCACCTCATGGTTTGCAAAGAAGCAAATGGCTCTAGCCATCTCAACTACTAAAGCCGAGTACGTCTCAGCCGGAAAAGCATGTCAACAAGCTCTTTGGATGAAGCAATCTCTCGTAGATTACGGAATTCTTCGCGATAGTATTCAAAAAGGAAACATCTCAATTGAGAAAGTGTCCTCCGAAGACAACATTGTCGATATTCTAACTAAGCCTCTCAAACGAAAACCATTCAATCTTCTTAGACTTGGTTTGGGGTTAATGGAACCAAACATGTAGGATAAACATAACCTAAACCTTAGAATAAACAAAACAAAACAATTTTGTTTTATACCACTCTCGTAGTGATGAGTGTCTAAATACTCATCATTTTGTACCATTTAAACCTGCAAAACATCCGAAACACTCGAAATGCATCAAAATGATAAAAATATCACAAATAAGTGTTTTATGTATTTCAAATGCAAAATATCAAAATCGGATGAAAAATGTATCAAGTTTGCATAATTGGCGCTTTAGTCCCCAAGTTTCAAAAGTTGTCAAATTTAGTCCTGGTAAATCAAAATAAAGTAAAATATCATTTAAGGTCCATGGATTCAAAAGTTGTCAAAACAAACCCTTCAAAGTTTAAAATTGCAAAATGACAACTTTGGTCCTCAATTTTGAAAAATGTCAAATATAGTCCTTGGATATTTAAAATGTAAAATAATCAAATATGGTCCTTGTACTATTCATATATGGCATAATTGGTCCTTGTGTTAACTTTGGAAATTTACAATTTAGCCCCTATACTTTGCGAAATTACAAGAATGGTCCTTGTGTTATTAAGTCCAACCAAAACCAAATGGACCCTTTTTGTATTATTACCCACCAAACCAAAAGAACCCCTGTCATAAACCCGTGACCCCCTATTTTGAACCCCCACTCTTATTATTAATACGGTAAAAATAGTCAAACCACGCAAAACCGAAGCTCTGCTCATCTTCCTCTCAATGCTCGAAAACTAAAACCGGGTGGTTTTTCCACCTTTCACCTTTCCACCTCACCCCTAATAAATTGTTTACCCACTCCTTAACACTCCACAAAGTCCAAAATCCTTTAATCAAGAAACCTCGCTTAAGACTTTTTCCCGCCAAATTGACAAATGGCGAATTTGATGATCTGGAAGGATCCAATGGCTGAGATGAGGTGGGAAATGGTCAGAGGTCGACAAGGAACTACAAGAAATCATTATAAAGAATATAGAAGCTGTATGGAGATAGTAACTAGTGTAATTTAATTTTACTTATGTCGTTTTAAATATTTTAAGTTTTCCAGTGTATTTCAAAGCTTTCAAGCTCCTTGTTAAGTTATCTCAGTGTAATAAAAATTTGTTTTTCATTTTCAATTTCAGTTCTTGTATACGAATTCAGTTTATGCATATTTCCTTGTTCAAATTCTCAAAATAATCAAGTGTTGTTATTAGTAGTTGCTAAGGATTTTAAAGCTCATATAAGCTCCTTATAAAGCTCTTATAAGCTTTTAGAAATCTTAAAATCCAGTTTAGAGTTGAAATTCAAAATACAAGAAAAATACTAAAAAATAGTTAGAAAATAAAAATCAATGGAGAAGATGCATCAAGAGGTTGAGCAGGGTGATTCTTGGATTATCCTTGGGTTGAGGCTTAGTGGTAAGCCCATAGGAGTGGTCCTCGGTTCTCGCCTTAGTTTTGAGCATAAACATAATTTGTAAGCCATTTCTTTAAAAGTTGCATTTCCTAGTATTAGTATTTAACCCTTGTTAATTCTAGCTTAATCTGTCTAAATATAGTTAATATCGCTTAATCAATAGGTTACTTGGCTTAAAACTTGTTTTAGTGCTAAAAGCTTCAAATCAATCCACCAAAGGGTTGTTTGGATTTGTTGTTATCACTGTGTTTAAGGTCGTTCATACCATTGTTCTTGTTTGATGCATGTTATATTAGGTCATAGCAACTCGGTGGTAGTCATTAAAACCAGTGCTTATTAGTAAAAGTCAAATTTAGCTTTAAAATCTCTTAAATTCATAATGTTAAGAATTAAATTTACATAATCATAATTCTAGCTTTAAAAGTTGTTTATATAGCCTAAATCAGTCTCATAGTAGCTTAATACATCAAATTAGATCATCTAGGATCATTAGAATCTCATAAAAGTCAAATTGTTTCATAATTTAAAAAAGTCAAAATTTCCATTTGGTCAGTTTTTAAATAAAATAGATAATTTTATATAGGGTTTAATATTAAGATTCAAGATTTGAGCTTTTGGCATATTAATATTCAACTGCTTATCTCTATCATAGTATTTTTTATATTTTCTAGCTAGCTTATTACATAGCTTATTTCTTAGCTTCTTTTAAGCCCTTTTTCAAAATAGTGCCCTGTGCACAGTTGAGTGACCAATTTTCATAAGCTCATAAAAAAGCTCACTAGTGATCCATAGCTTGTGTATTTTGGTTCTTTGGAAAGCTAACCTAGCTGTCTTGAAGATCCAAGCTTAAGTTTTTACTTTATAGCTTATTTGGTAGGGATGCAAGTGACTTATTGTTTGTCCCATTTCTGTGTGCACATAACTAATCAGTGGTTCACAAGCTTTTTCATAAGCTTGTCACAAGCTTATTAGTGAGCCATAGAGTGTGAGCTTGGACTTTTTGGAAAGCCCACCAGCTCATCTTGATACCCCAGTCTTTAATTTGAGCTTTTAAGCTTATTTCATAAGCTAAAATTGCTCTTAGATATGGCTGCAGGCCTGTTTGGTTAGTAGTTTTAGCATAAGTGCTTATTTGCTTATTATAAGCTTATCAGTGTGTTTCTCTTTGCTTTTTAGCCTAATTTGAGTAGCTTTAGCTTATTTGTGTCTTATTTTGCCTTTGTTTCAATTTTGAAGCTTGTTTGAGCTTAATAACATCAAAATAAGCTCATAAGCTCACTGTTTAGCTTTTAAGCTTCTAAACAGCTTATTTTTAAGTTGTAAAATTTTTGTTTTCATAAAAGTTGCTTATTATCAGTAGTTAAATAGTTTTCAAAAAGAAAAATCACAAAAACATCATTTTTAAAATAGTGATAGCGTTTATTTAATAGAAATTAGCTTTTTAATTTTTCTTTTCAGTTTATTATTAAGCACTATCTGTTTTTATAATTTTCTTAGTTTTCTGTCACCATAGGATATTTATAAAAAAAAAGTTCATAATTTTCTTAGCTTGTTTAGTATTTATTAGAATTTAAAATAGTTAAAAAGTATTAAATAATTAATAATAAATAAATAAATAACATAAAAAATATCTTTTTAGTTTTAAAATTAGTTTTATAATATTTTAGATTTTTCTAAATTAAAATTTTATTTTTCTAGGTTAATTTTGTATTTTCTTGTATTTAAGTGTATTTTAAATAGTAATTAATTAATAATAAATAGATAAAAAGTGTAAAAAATATATTTTCAATTTTAAAATAAGTTTTATAATATTTTAGATTTTTCTAAGTCATAATTTCAATTTTCTAGTTTTATTTCATATTTTATTATATTTTAAGGTATTATTTAATAGTTAAAAATAGTTTTAATTAATAATAATTAGATAAATAGTCATAAAAATAATTTTCTTTTTCCAATAATTTTATTTTATTATTAGGATTGTAAAACATCATTTTCATATTTGTAGGTCTTTATTTCTTAAAACTCACGCTTTATTTTGTACGTTACGTAAAATTTAATAAACGATTCGTTTAAGTTTATTTAATCCGATTGTTGTGCTTTACAGCCTGTATTCAAATACAATTCCAATCAATCAAGAGTGTAGTTATCAATCAAAATCCTTACTCGATCATTATCCTTAGTGATCATTCGACATCCGAACGCTTTTAAGCACCATTAATCCTCCGCGACTTAACGACCGAGGAATCCTATATTCCAAAGGAAATTGCATTGGTTTTAGACTGTTTGAATTTTATTACGGTTGACCATTCACAAGTGGTTGACTTGTGTGATAAACTTGACAGTTTGGATCCAATCAAATTTTGGCGCCACCGGGGAGGCTTTAGCGTGTTCTAAGCATTTTCGGATCCACACTGCACATATACCACCTTTTGTAAAGCTTTTTGTAAAGATAATCAAAATCAAAAGTTCATTAACACTTTTCCTAAAGTGTTAACAAACCCAAAAATATAAAACAACAAAACAATCGTAACGTTTTCTATCTTGTATTTTCTTTAAGGTGATTCTTAAAGAGATACGATTTAGTTAAACGAGACGATACCAAAAATATTGTCCAAAAGTTTTTAAACCCTTAGCACAAATCCATACCTACGTCTTTTCGGTGGTACTTAATAAATACATAAAATCAACCACCGCAAAACCAAGGCAAGACACCTACCAACCTGGGGTGTGAACATTAATAAGTTCCCAATCTTAAAGATCAAAACTTGCCTTTGTGTCCTTGTGATTTGGTGTACCTTTTTCAAAGAAGCCATTTCATTTGTGATTATTGGTTTAAGTTCACTTGTCGCTTTGCCTCGCATTTGTTTTTGAAAAGTCGATTTTATACTTAGTGCATGCGCACTGTTCTTCCACTTCTACAAGTCCACTTTACGAGCTTGCAAATATTCCTCGTGAGACGTAGAGGACGTTCGCTCCTTCACCGTGATCGAGGAACGCCTAGTACCACCACCGTCCGTAATGGCGTAAGATAAACCGATGAATGAGCTTCCAAGCACCCATCGAGGGTTACGGAGATGCCATTATTGTCCCAACCATCGTGGGCGATACCTTCGAGCTCAAAACGGTTGCTTAATCTTGTAACCCAAAGCCAATTTTATGGTTTTGAGCGGATGATCCTCATGCACATATTCGATGGTTTAACAAGATTGCATCTACCATCAAATACAAGAATGTCCCACATGAAGCAATTAAGATTCTTCTGCTCCCATTCTCTCTGAGGACAAGCCGGAATTGGCTTGAGAAACAACCCCTCGTTCCATTGAGACATGGGAGGATTTAGTCACTAAGTTTGTTAACGAATTCTATCCTCCATCCCGAACTACAAGTCTTATGAATGAGATAATGAAATTCTCTCAAAGATTTGATGAATCATTCGGTGAGGCATGGGATCGTTACAAAGAATTGCTCGTAAGTGTCCGCATCATGGTTTTACCGAATTAATGCAAATGGATACTTTCTACAATGGTCCGAGAAAAGGCGACCAAGACTCTTTAAATGCCTCCGCTGGAGGTAATTTCTGAGCAAGACCACAAAGAAGCCTTGCAAATCATTGAAAACAAGTCCCAGTCCGCCTTTCCGAACAAAGACATATCGCCTCGCCTAATGCGGACCTTCTATTTCATCTCCGTGAGTACATCTAGCACCGATGCTAAGATTGACAAACTCACGGATATTGTTCGAGCTTTGGTTCTTGCTAACCAAAAGAAAGTCACTTTCACACGACACCATCACATGGTGAAGTTAAGAAAGTCGAGGTGCGTGTTACTTGTGGTGGCCCTCATGCATACTACAACCTGATCGCCACCGATGGTAGTCCATTTGAAGCCAATGCTATAGCGGTACTTCACATCGTGGAGATAATCAATACCGTCCTCAAAATGAACCAAACTACCGTGCTAATACTTATCGTGGACCACCGGTTTTAACCAGAATCCTAATATACAAAACCGAATCGAAACCAACCTAGAATGAACCAAGGTTATCAAAACCAAGGTAATTTCTATCCGGACCAAATCAAGGTTTTCAACATCAAGGAAACCTTAATCAAAACAATTTCAATCGAGGAATCAATTTCGTGGAAATGTGAATCCTAACCAAGGAATTTTCAACAACAAGGTCATAATCAAAACATACGACCTCAAAATTTCCCTCCACATCCTCGAGTACCATCATCGATGAGTTATTGAAGCAATTCATGAAATCCCAAGATGAAATGAATAGGTTGTTGGTCACGATCGTGATCTAAAGAAGTCTTTAAATGATCAACCCTCGGCTCGTGAAAACTTCCGAGCAACACGATCGCTAACCCGAGGGGCGATGCAAAGGCGATCACAACTAGAAGTGGTGTTTCATACAATGGACCCGCTATTCCTACTACCTCTTCTTCTTCTCTCCAAAGGTAGTGGAAAGTGAACCCGAGGCAACAAAGGACAAGGAACTTCCTACTAATAACGGAGGTACCAACAATGTCCATCCTCAAGTTTTCCGAAACCCAAATCCAATCCAGAGTTGTTTTAAACCTCCAAGAGCTCCGTTGAAAATCCCAAATCCAAATCTTCTATTCCTTACCCATCACGTTTGAATGAGCAAAGCTCCGCGAAAAGCTACCATCAAATGGACAAATTTTTCAAATTTTCCAAGAACTACATTTTGACATAAGCTTTATGGATGTTATCATGTCGATGCCCAAGTTTGCATCAACTCTCAAACACATGTTAAGCAACAAGGAAAAAGCTGTTTGAGATGGCAAAACTCCTCTCGAACGAGAACCGCTGCAGCTTATCTTGAAGAAGCTTCCCGAGAAACTTGGAGATCCCGGAAAATTTCTCTTACCTTGTGTATTTCGTGAATGGTTGAATGCTTTGCCTTAGCCGATCTTGGTGCAAGCATCAATCGATGCCTTATTCAAGATGGAAGAAACTTTCTCTTCCCGACCTTACTCCTACATGCATGACTCTCGAGCTTGCAGATCGTACAATATCCCGTCCACTTGGCATTGCCGAGGACGTATTTAGAAAGTAGGAAAGTTCCATTTTCCGGTGACTTTGTGATTGTTGATTTCGATGCCGATCATCGGGTTCCTCTCATTGTTGGACGAGGATTCACGAGAACGGGCCGTGCTCTCATTGATGTATTTGAGCAAGAAATCACATTACGTGTTGGTAATGAAGTCGTCACCTTTAACCTTGATCAAACTTCGAGGTACTCCGCAAACTATGATTCGAGTCGGTTAACCGAATAGATATCATTGATGTTGCTTCTGAAGAGTACTCTCAAGAAGTTCTTGGTTATGATCATAATTCTTCGAGTGATAATCTCACTCATTCATCTCAACCCATCATCGCCAATTCTACTCCTTCTCTCACTCCATTTGAGGAAAGTGACTTCATCTTGGAAGAGATTGAAGCATACTTGTCTAGTGATTCAGTTCCATGGGAAATTGATCACGCTCCAATTGACATCGAGGGGGATATTCTTCTCATTGAGAAGTTGCTTAATGATGATCCATCTCCACTCCCTCCCGTCAAGCTTCATAACAAGG
Organism: Chrysanthemum lavandulifolium; assembly: GCA_022545495.1. NCBI lineage: Eukaryota > Viridiplantae > Streptophyta > Magnoliopsida > Asterales > Asteraceae > Chrysanthemum > Chrysanthemum lavandulifolium. The sequence goes on along the minus strand of CM040240.1, from coordinate 250,170,474 downwards.
AAGTCAAGTCAGTTGAGAAAACTGAAGAATTTCCTAAAGTCAAACTTAAGGACTTACCACCTCATCTCGAGTATGCATTTCTTGAGGGTGATAATAAATTACCAGTCATTATTTCTCGAGATTTGAGTAAAGATGAAAAGACTGCTCTCATAAAGGTCTTGAAGTCACACAAGCAAGCAATTGCTTGGAAACTCTCTCGACATTAAGGTATCAACCCCGAATTTTGTACTCACAAAATCTTGATGGAGGATGACTTCAAACCAATAGCTCAACATCGAGAAGAGTAAATCCAAAAAGCCATGATGTTATCAAACAGAGGTTATCAAACTTCTTGATGTAGGATTAATTTACCCGATCTCGTGATAGTCCTTGGGTTAGCCCAATTCATTGTGTTCCTAAAAGGGTGGCATAACTATTGTCACAAATGAAGATAACGAGTTAATTCCAACTCGGTTGGTTACGGATGGCGTGTTTGCATTGACTATCGTAAGTTGAATGACGCCACCCGAAAAGACCATTTTCCTCTACCCTTCATGGACCAAATGCTTGAGAGATTAGCGGGAATGAATACTATTGTTTCCTTGATGGTTTCTCGGGTTATTTTAGATCCCCATTGATCCACGGGATCAAGAAAGACCACATTCACCGCCCATACGGAACTTTTGCCTACTGCACGTATGCCTTTTGGCCTATGTAATGCTCCCGCACGCTCCAACGATGTATGATGGCCATTTTCCACGACATGATCGGGAAACAATGGAGGTGTTTATGGATGACTTCTCGGTCATTGGGGACTCGTTTCAAACATGTCTCTCCCATTTAGATAAAATGCTAAACGGTGTGAAGACACCAATCTTTGTCTAAATTGGGAGAAGAGCCACTTTATGGTCAAAGAAGGCATAGTCCTTGGCCATAAGATTTCAAAAATGGGATTGAGGTCGATAGAGCAAAAGTCGATGTTATTGCTAATTACCTCATCCTACTACCGCCAAAGGTATTAGGAGTTTTTAGGTCATGCCGGTTTTATCGCAGATTCATACAAGATTTTTCTAAAATCGCCTGACCTATAACTCATCTTCTTGAAAAGATGCTCCTTTTATCTTCTCACCGAGTGCATCGAAGCTTTTGAAACATTAAAGAAAAAGCTTCTCAAGCACCCATTCTCGTTGCTCCCGACCGACTTGCCCTTTGAGCTCATGTGCGATGCAAGTGATTTTGCTATCGGTGCGGTCTTAGGGCAACGAGAGCCAAGCATTTTCACCTATCCACTACGCGAGTAAGACTATGATCAAGCTCAAACTCATTACACCACCACGTAAAAGAGCTATTAGCCGTGGTGTATGCGTTTGAGAAGTTTCGCCATACTTAATCTTGACCAAATGCGTGGTGTATACGGATCACTCGGCTCTAAAATATCTCTTTGCAAAACAAGATGCAAAGCCGAGATTACTCGTTGGGTTCTCCTCCACAAGAATTTGATATCATTATACGTGATAAAAAGGAGTTGAGAACCCGGCTGCAGATCATTTGTCCCGCTTAGAAAACCCTCACCAAGATGTTTTCGAGAAAAGGAAATAAATGAAACATTTCCTCTCGAGACACTCAATGCGGTTTCTTTTCGTGGAAACTCTACTACCCCATGGTTTGTCGACTTCGCAAATTACCATGCGGGTAACTTCATATTGAAAGGAATGTCGACCCAAGAAGAACAAAATCTTCAAAGATGTTAAACATTACTCGGGACGACCCCTACTTATTCAAAATCATGCGGATCAAGTCATCCGACGATGTGTTTATGGACAAGCTATGGACATTCTCAAAGCTTGCTATGTCGACCCACCGGGGACATCATAGTCCAAACTACACCGCCAAAAAGGTGTTTGATTCCGGGTTTTATTGGCCCACAATTTACAAGGATGCCCACGAATTTGTTAAAACACGTAACGCTTGTCAACGCCACGGAAATATCTCTCAAAGAAATGAAATGCCGCAAAACGCCATTCAAGTATGTGAGATCTTTGACATCCGGGGCATTGACTTTACGGGGCCATTTCCATCATCTCGAGGAAACAAATACATACTTGTGGTCATGACTATTTGTCAAAATGGGTTGAAGCGAAAGCTTTACCCACCAATGATGTCCGAGTAGTTGTGAAATTTTTAAAATCTCTTTTGCTAGGTTTGGAACTCCACGAGCTATAATCGCGATCGTGGTACGCATTTCGCAATGACCAATTTGATCGAGTCATGCAAAAGTATGGTGTAACCCACCGCCTATCTATCGCATACCACCCCCAAACAAGTGGGCAAGTGGAAGTTTCCAACCGTGGTATAAAAGAATTTTGAAAGGACAAGAGGCGAAACCGTGCATCCCGGTCGGATAAACCGGATGACGACTGGGCCTTCCGTGCAACTTATAAAACACCCATCGGTGTACTCCATACAAGCTTGTATACGGAAAGGCGTGTCATCTGCCGATTGAGCTTGAGCACAAAGCATACCGGGCCTTGAAACATGCAAACTTCGACATTCAGACACCGGTGATCACGTAAAAGTTCAAATGAATGAATTAAATGAACTCCGTGATCAAGCATACGAGAACTCTTTGATCTATAAACAAAAGACAAAGAAGATTCATGACTCCAAAATCAAGAACCGCGTTTTCAACGTTGGTGATCGAGTCCTTCTTTTCAATTCAAGATTGAAGATTTTCTCAGGAAAACTAAAATCCCGCTGGTCTGGACCATTCACCATCACTAAAGTATTTCCTTATGGAACCGTTGAGTTATCTCAACCTTATGGTCCAAATTTTAAAGTGAATGGTCATCGATTAAAGCACTATTTTGGAGAGGACATTCCACCCATGGTTGTCCCGGATCTACAAACTTTCCCCATGAACCAATGAATGCGGGGATCGAGTCAAGCTAGTGACTTGGTAATCAAAAACAAGAGCACACCACATGGGTTTTCACCGTGAGTATCACCCTAGTGTGGGGAGTTGCCCATTGTTGTATATAAACCTCTTTTTTTTTTTTTTTTTTTTTTTTTTTTTTAAATGTATATATCAAAAATAAAATAATGGCCGTAGTATTTCCCTTTTACGTTCTATGTTTCGATAATCGCGGTACTTTGAATATTGAGGGCAATATTCATTTCTAGTGTGGGGGAATTCTCACGAATTTTATCATGTAATTATACCACCCAATTCTCTCGTTTTGGCCAATTTTTTTTTGAGTAAGTGTTTTACACTTACTCAAAGAAATGGTAATCATCCGCCATGTCTAACCCACATAAGGATTGGCTAATCCAGAGCAAACGGATCTTGGTAAAGATATCTCAAACCGCTTATGGCTTGCAATTTGCCCAAAATTGTATGGTGTTCATTTCACCATATCTTTAATTAGTGAAGAGTCACAGCCCGCAAGTTTATGGCTTGTGGTAAAGGCGGTTGAAAACCATAATTGGTAATCGACTCACCAAAGATAATATTGATAATTTATCTAAGAGTTGGCTAGTCCGTAGCAAACGGCTCGGTAAAGACAAATCAAAACCGCTGAAAGTGGTGATTTGCTCAAAATCATTTGGTTATCATTGTGTCAAGGTTCTTACTTGAACTTAAACAATTGGCTACTCCGTAAGTAATGGCTTTTGGTAAAGAGATGAAATCCATTAAGTTTTCTCAAAAGATTGCTAGGGACTAGCAATATCTTAGTGTGATCATTGATGGTGTCTAAATACTCATCATTTTGTACCATTTAAACTGCAAAACATCTGAAAACACTCAGAAATGCATCAAAATGATAAAAATATCACAAATAAGTGTTTTATGTATTTCAAATGCAAAAATATCAAAATCAGATGAAAAACGTATCAAGTTTGCATAATTGGCAGTTTTAGTCCCCCAAGTTTCAAAAGTTGTCAAATTTAGTCCCTGGTAAATCAAAATAAAGTAAAATATCATTTAAGGTCCATGGGATTCAAAAGTTGTCAAAACAAACCCTTCAAAGTTTAAAAATTGCAAAATGACAACTTTGGTCCCTCAATTTTGAAAAATGTCAAATATAGTCCTTGGATATTTAAAAATGTAAAATAATCAAATATGGTCCTTGTACTATTCATATATGGCATAATTGGTCCTTGTGTTAACTTTGGGAAAGTTACAATTTCAGCCCCTATACTTTGCGTAATTACAAGAATGGTCCTTGTGTATTAAGTCCAAATCCAAAACCAAATGGACCTTTTTGTATTATTACCCCACCAAACCAAAAGAACCCCCGTCATAAACCTCGTGACCCCCTATTTTGAACCCCTCTTATTATTAATACGGTAAAAAATAGTCAAACCCGCCAAAACCGTCAAGCACTCGCTCATCTTCCTCTCCAATGCACGAAAACTAAAACCAGGGGTGGTTTTTCCACCTTTTCACCTTTCCACCTCACCCCTAACAGCTGTTTACCCACTCCTTAACACCTCCACAAAGTCCAAAATCCTTTAATTGAAGAAACCTGCTCAAGACTTTTTTCCCGCCAAATTGACAAATGGCGAATTTGATGATCTGGAAGGATCCAATGGCTGAGATGAGGTGGGAAATGATCAGAGGTCGACAAGGAACTACAAGAAATCGTTATAAAGAAGATAGAAGCTGTATGGAGATAGTAACTAGTGTAATTTAATTTTACTTATGTCGTTTTAAATATTTTAAGTTTTCCGAGTATTTCAAAGCTTTCAAGCTCCTTGTTAAGTTATCTCGCGTGTAATAAAAACTTGTTTTTCGCCAATCAATTTCGGTTCTTGTATACGAATTCGCTTTATGCATATTTCCTTGTTCAAATTCTCAAAATAATCCAAAGGTTGTTATTAGTAGTTGCTAAGGATTTTAAAGCTCATATAAGCTCCTTATAAAGCTCTTATAAGCTTTTAGAAATCTTAAAATCCAGTTTAGAGTTGAAATTCAAAAATACAAGAAAAATACTAAAAAAATAGTTAGAAAATAAAAAATCAGTGGAGAAGATGCCAGAGGTTGAAGCAGGGTGATTCTTGGATTATCCTTGGGTTAGAGGCTTAGTGGTAAGCCTATAGGAGTGGTCCTCGATTCTCGCCTCGCTTTGAGCATAAACATAATTTGTAAGCCATTTCTTTAAAAGTTGCATTTCTAGTATTAGTATTTAACCTTGTTAATTCTAGCTTAATCTCGCTAAATATAGTTAATATCGTTAATCAATAGGTTACTTGGCTTAAAACTTGTTTTAGTGCTAAAAGCTTCAAATCAATCCACTAAAGGGTGTTTGGATTTGTTGTTATCAACGTGTTTAAGGTTGTTCATACCATTGTTCTTGTTTGATGCATGTTATATTAGGTCATAGCAGCTCAGTGTAGTCTTTAAAACCAGTGCTTATTAGTAAAAAGTCAAATTTAGCTTTAAAATCTCTTAAATTCATAACTGTTAAGAATTAAATTTACATAATCATAATTCTAGCTTTAAAAGTTGTTTATATAGCCTAAATCAGTCTCATAGTAGCTTAATACATCAAATTAGATCATCTAGGATCATTAGAATCTCATAAAAGTCAAACTGTTTCATAATTTAAAAAAGTCAAAATTTCCATTTGGTCAGTTTTTAAATAAAATAGATAATTTTATATAGGGTTTAATATTAAGCTTCAAGATTTGAGCTTTTGGCATATTAATATTCAACTGCTTATCTCTATCATAGTATTTTTATATTTTCTAGCTAGCTTATTACATAGCTTATTTCTTAGCTTCTTTAAGCCCTTTTTCAAAATAGTGCCTGTGTGCACGCTTGAGTGACCAATTTTCATAAGCTCATAAAAAGCTCACTAGTGATCCATAGCTTGTGTATTTTGGTTCTTTGGAAAGCTAACCTAGTGTCTTGAAGATCCAAGCTTAAGTTTTACTTTATAGCTTATTTGGTAGGGGCAAGTGACTTATTGTTTGTCCCATTTCGTGTGCACATAACTAATCGGTGGTTCACAAGCTTTTTCATAAGCTTGTCACAAGCTTATTAGTGAGCCATAGAGTGTGAGCTTGGACTTTTGGAAAGCCCACCACTCATCTTGATACCCCGGTCTTTAATTTGAGCTTTTAAGCTTATTTCATAAGCTAAAATTGCTCTTAGATATGGTCACAGCTGTTTGGTTAGTAGTTTTAGCATAAGTGCTTATTTGCTTATTATAAGCTTATCAGTGTGTTTCTCTTTGCTTTTTAGCCTAATTTGAGTAGCTTTAGCTTATTTGTGTCTTATTTTGCCTTTGTTTCAATTTTGAAGCTTGTTTGAGCTTAATAACATCAAAATAAGCTCATAAGCTCACTGCTTAGCTTTTAAGCTTCTTAATGACTTATTTTTAAGTTGTAAAATTTTGTTTTCATAAAAGTTGCTTATTATCGTAGTTAAATAGTTTTCAAAAGAAAATCACAAAACATCATTTTTAAAATAGTGATAGCGTTTATTTAATAGAAATTAGCTTTTAATTTTTCTTTTCAACTTTATTATTAAGCACTATCTGTTTTATAATTTTCTTAGTTTTCTGTCACCATAGGATACTTATAAAAAAAAATCATAATTTTCGTAGCTTGTTTAGTATTTATTAGAATTTAAAATAGTTAAAAAGTATTAAATAATTAATAATAAATAAATAAAAAAAATAAAAAATATCTTTTTAGTTTTAAAATTAGTTTTATAATATTTTAGATTTTTATAAATTAAAATTTTATTTTTCTAGGTTAATTTTGTATTTTCTCGTATTTAAGTGTATTTTAAATAGTAATTAATTAATAATAAATAGATGAAAAGTGTAAAAAATGCATTTTCAATTTTAAAATAAGTTTTTTAATATTTTAGATTTTTCTAAGTCATAATTTCAATTTTCTAGCTTTATTTCATATTTTATTATATTTTAAGGTATTATTAAATAGTTAAAAATAGTTTTTAATTAATAATAATTAGATAAATAGTCATAAAATAATTTTCTTTTTCCAATAATTTTCTTTTATTATTAGGATTGTAAAATATCATTTTCATATTTGTAGGTCTTTTATTTCTTAAAACTCACTTTTTATTTTGTACGCTACGTAAAATTTAATAAACGATTCGTTTAAGTTTATTTAATCGATTGTTGTGCTTTACGCTCGTATTCAAATACAATTCCAATCAATCAAGAGTGTAGTTATCAATCAAAATCCTTATTGATCATTATCCTTAGTGATCATTCGACATCCGAACGTTTTAAGCACCATTAATCCTCCGGGGACTTAACGACCGGAATCCACTATATTCCAAGGTAAATTGCATTGGTTTTAGATCGTTTGAATTTTATTACGGTTGACCATTCACAAGTGGTTGACTTGTGTGATAAACTTGACAGTTTGGATCCAATCAGTAGCCACGACACCAAACGACAACAAAGACAGAACCATATTTATGGTGCCGTCTGGTCCGTGGTGACATCAGAAGCAAAACTGCTACCTACAAAACATCTTCTTCCTCAAAACCCACTTTACCAAAACGTGTAAACATTAGACCCAACTCATTATTGACACCTTCTCACCCACTAATCACTGGAGATAACATCATTGTAAATATCCTAACTACATTTTATCTCTTAATTCTGAGTCTAGGATTCTAGTTTGTGCACAAAATCACTACATGGGGTTTGTATATATTCTTATACAAAACATGGATTCAATTGGCAAATTGCATAACTAGTCATTGAAATTAGGTACTACTACATTATCATATTGCATAAACAAATCATGCTTCCCACTAATCAATAGATAATGACTATAAGGCCTTATTCAAATAACTAAACACCCCATGTCAAAAAATTTGAAAAGCTTCTCACTTGTAGGAAAACAATTTTTCATATTGTTGATACAAAATAGAAACGTTAGATTTTCATCACTTGCATGCTCTTGAATACTAAAGGTATTGCATAACTAATATGCATTCCCGGGTATATTCAAATGAAGCCACATTGAATTAAGAGCATTTGGGGTATCTCATGCCGTTTGCCAAACACCCCACTAAAACCATTTTTGTGCATAAAATGAGTCGAGATAACCGCAACTCCAAATCGTTTTCATATAGGCACACACTAGAACCAAAACGTTAAGTTTATTCTCATTTTTAACATGTTAATTCTTGCTCCTAGGGATAACCATGGTAGCCGCAAAATTCTATGATCACAAGGATACCCTTAACTACATCCCCAAACATCACAAAACCAAGGGACTCACCAAGGAACAAGTCGAAATATTTAAGAGTCTAGAGACTAGGTACTTCCATGAGGGTAGAACCATTCACTCCTCTTTTATCAAAAATACCAATCTCCGTGAAGAGCTAGCCGTTATTCAATTCGAGTGTCTCCTTGACATCGATGAACCTATTTGTCCTAGGTTTGTGTTAGAGTTTTATGCTAGTGTCACCGGTTTCATTGATGAAGATGATGAGTTTAGCCTTAGGTTTAAGATCAATCAAAACGACTACACTATCTCCTTAACCAACTTTGCTCAAGTGCTAGGAATTCCCAACCGAGGGACATGTGTCTACTCGGATAAGTGGTCACTCACCATCCTTGATGCAATCAATGACCGCTCTCTTCCCTACCAAACACCTCAAGCAAATAAGGATGTCATCCGTGAAGGCCTATTTATCCCAAGGGGAGATACAACCCGAGTCACCCGAAAAGGAAAAAAAGTGAACCGAGATCCATATGGAATGGAGCTCAATGAACTTAAGCCCGAATTTAAGAAATGGGAAGAACTACTTAGAGCCAACGTTATTAGCACCATAGGGAATAGGGATCACATCAATGCTTGCCTTTGCCACATGCTCTACAACTTGTTCATTCCTCAACCATTCAATTTAGCCTATTACATCGCTAGGAGAATGATTGATATTCCAACTCAAGGATCGGTTGCTCTTCCATACGGGATGCTTCTCACCCGTCTCTATAGAGCTTATGCACCAATTCCACCAAGCCCAATATGGATGCACCTTCACTATGAGCTCATACCTCACATTTTTGTGCCCTTGAGTGACGAGCGAGTTGCTAAGACAAAAGGCAAGAGAGCAAAACCTCCAAATCCATCATCATCATCATCAAATAGCTCCGAGGATGGTCTTCCTAACTCTCGCCTTCCACCTCATGAGTATTATGCATCTCTTCCCGAGATTGAGAATGAATCAGCGGAGTTCAAGCAAACCAATGGGATGTTCAAGTGCCTTGGTAGGATGATGAACAAGATCTACAAGAAGTTGGACAAGTGAGAATCGGTTTAAGGAGTGTTTGGAACAATACATTATCTTTAATGTTTGATACAATTTGGTTGTTTTTATTTTGTAGGATGATAATATAACTCAAAACAATGTTGTATGCTAACTATTTCATGCAGGGGGATAGCACAAGTGTGTTATCAAATTTTACCCATTTTCACTTCAATGTGAAAATCATTCACCCTTGGTCAAAATCTATGCTCCACTATGCTTGTGCATGTGTTATTTACTTTTCCTAACTAGAAATAATTAATGTCACATGTTTTAAGCAAAATTTCAGGTTTCGGAAATGTCCCCGACACTTGAAAATACGTTCTGTGGTGATTTCTGGTGTCCACGGATCAGACGGCACCAATTTTTTGGTTCCGTCTGTTATGAGAATTGGTACCGCCGTACCTGTACAGACGGACCAGGTGGCACCCTTTTAAGGGTTCCGCCTGTGTAAAATTTTGGTGTCGTGGATCCTCCAGGTAACTTTCTGAATTACGATTATTTCGACATTCCAAATTACCATACATTGCTTGTAAGTTAATCTTGACTAGTTTTTACCCATATTAGAACTAGTATAACATACTTAGGCATATAGGAAATCCATTAACCACCAAAATTCAAAAATTTGAAAAATTAACCCAAGGAACCCTTTTGCATAAAGGAAGGAACCAAAAATTTGGTTCCTTGCAATCTGTGGGTAATCTGATTGTTAGGATCTTACAATCATTAGAACACATTTATTGCAAATCGTTGCCTCTTCACTCCATGCCTCTTGTATGGCTTGACTTGGGTGATATGACTAGCATTTAACCCACTTCCAAATCATTAGGAACCTCATCCATTCTATGGTTTAACATCAAATCAAACACATTTCTCCATAATTTTTCACTTCTATAAATTAAGATGTTTTACCATGATCATCTTCACACCTTCTCCATTCTTACCATCAACTAGCAAAAACTCAAGTCAAAATGACAAAATCTTCACCTTCAACCAAGCCTTGCAAGAAAACCGCTAGGATTAGCGTAAGACCTTGTTGTTTTGTCAACTTGAGTTCTTCATCTGAGTCATCTCCACTCACCATCTCATCTCCTATAAGGGATGATACACACCTCACTTTAGCTACTCCTATATCCATCACCATCACCACTCCACCACCAACTAAGACACCAAGCTCACCACCACCGGAACCCTCCAAACATCAAAAACACCATCACCACCAAAATATCCAACCCTCAACCCATTGGAGTTATTTTCCACACCTCCCACTTCTCCAAATCCTTTCTTGGAGGACTTGGAAGATTTGCCTCCTAGGCCAAATCATCCACCACCATTGCCATCATTTGGCACTATTGAGCGGATTGCTCATGAGTCTCCTAAACCATCCTTCGACCCTAACGCCCCGTTAGGGCCAAGACCTCTTCTCTTCCACCCCATCCACAAAGACATCCATGGTCCTTTGTATGGGGATCAACCACTTCCTACATCAATGTCCCCTCATATAGAGGACATTGAGGAGTCCCTGTAGGAAGATCATCCCACAAGAGAGGAGATTCAAGCCGAACTCCAACATCTCTACCAATTCTCAAATATGGTGGATTCTTACCTAAGTGAGACTATGCAAATGCAAAGTGCTTTTCTAGCCTCAATAATCACCACCCCAAACACCAACACCAACATCAACACATCTACCATTCCACCACCACAACCTCATCAACCATACTACCCCTAGGCATGGTTGCTCAACTTGTGAGCAAACCGCCTAAACTGCTTGATCGGACCCGGGTAATGGTCCATGAATTCCAAGAGGAAATGAGGTTCATCCTCAATCACATCCTTGAGCGACTCAACGCTCTTTCTCATCCACCATCTCATTAGAATGGTCCTAGATTAACTTTTCTAAGCATTTTTTTTTACTTTTCTAGGATTATATTTTTTTTGTTTATTGTACTAAAACACTTCATTGTGTTCTCTTTTCATGGTTTTTAAATCATGAAAAATTTTAACTAATGAATGGTGTTTTTTATATTGTTGGTGCTTATTACATAGTGTTTGAAAATGCTTGTGAATGATGATTATTACTAAAAAATCTTTTTGTAGCTTTTTCACAATCCATGTATCCTCCCATTGGCACCCAATTTAGGGGGAGCATTGGTCAAGGGGGAGATAATGGTTCGGGCTCATTATATATTCCACATCGCAATCTTCTTTTTGTTGAGACAAAAAGGGGGAGAAATATATAGAACTTGGTTATATTTGACTTTTCTGAAAAAGTCAAGCGCATACATTGACTTTACGAAAAGTCAACATGATACTTCATTGGTAATACTTGACTTTACGAAAAGTCAATCTGCATACTTTGACTTTCTCGAAAAGTCAACATCATGCCTCAACTAGTGAAGACTTTGACTTTCTGAAAAAGTCAAACATTATACACTTGCATTATCATTTCTTTTTCAAGTTCTAAAACTAATATTTTTATAACTATTGTACAATCTTTGTATCTTTTATAAAAATAAAATTTATATTTTCTCCTCAACAAAAAGGGAGAGATTGTTGATACAAATATCGTCATTAAACGTTATTTATATTTTTGATCTTTACCTAAGTTTTGTTAACGACAAAAATAAATTTAATTTTTATAAAGCTTAAAGCTTGTCAAGTTTAATAGATATTAAAACAAGATTTTTCAAATAATATCTTCATCACTCAAGCATTTACATTGTGATTAATCATATCTTAATATGACTCTAACCATAATATATGATAGTAGTTTTTAGAATGTTTTAGTTTCTTAAAAATTAAACATTATTTATGTATTTGCATATTTCTAAAAATAGAAAAACAACACATGACATCATGTGATGCATCATGGAAATCATTGGAAGATTTCATTAGATATTTTGTGTAGATTTGGACTCTTCATATCTTACACAATCTTGCATAGATATGGTTGACTTTGGCAAGATCTTGATATCTTGTTTGTCGGACCTCGGCGGCACAAAACTCATAACGTAGAAACCCTTTGAGGGGTCCGCGGTCCGTGGTGCTAGCGATGGTTTTGGCTATAAATAGCAAAGCCAAACCAAGTAGTTTTTCATCCCTTTCTATCATACTCTCTTACATATCTTCTCTCTAACCTTTCTAACTCAGTTTCAAATCATATTAGTGATCTCTTTTGTAGCAAAGAAGATCAAGTCACATTCAAGCTTCAACGAGAAGTTGAAACTCTTGTTTGTTTGGTGTTGTATGATCTTGTGTTGATTCATTCTTCATTGTTGTACCAAACTATCATAATCTTGTGAGTGTGAGTGGTTAGTATTTTAGTCCTCAAAATACATTGTGTGTAGGAGTGGTTGTACCCTTGGAAAGAACTCGACATTTAGCTTAGTGTCAGAAATAGTGTAAGCGAAGTGGAAAGTTTTCTACGCCGGTGAAAGGAGCTTGTTGACTAGTGAAGTTAAACTCTCGAGTGTGAGACTCGGGGAGTAGAGTAGGGCAAGGAGAAAGAGTCCTTGTAGACCGAACCACTATAAACAACTTGTTGTGGTTTGATCATTTCTTTCCTTATTTACTCTTTACATATTTCTTACATATTTCATTAACATATCTAAGATCAATATCAATTGATCTTTCAATAAGTTTCAAAACAAATTTTTTAATCGGTAAACTATTCAACCGCCTTCTAGTTTTCTACATATGGGTTACTACTTTTACTATCCAACTGAAAATAAAATAATTGTTGCTAGGTATGGAGATTTTCTTGAAAGTGATCTCGTATCTCAAGAATTCAGTGGGAGAGTTTATGATCTTGAAGATGATCATGAAGATGCATTACCTTCTGAAAACACTAACGTACTTCTAGTAGAACACGATAGTCCGGGTCCTCCACCGAAGTTGAAGTGATTCTCGTCAGAGATCCTTAAGGTTTACGCGTGCACCGAACGTCTATGTCTTAACGTAGAGGTTGAGGAAACTATGTTAGGAGATCTTGGAGAGCCTACTAGTTATAAAGTCGCCATGGCAAGTCCTGAAAAGGAAAAATGGCAGGTTGCAATGAATGGGAAATGCAATCCATGAGAGAAAATGAAGTGCAGGAAGAGGTTGACGTACCTCCAAACGCCACAGTGGTTGGAAGTAAGTGGCTCTATAAAATTAAGACTAACATGGATGGAAATGTACACATCTATAAAGCTCGTCTAGTTGCTCAAGATTTTACTCAAACTTATGGCATATATTATGAGGAGACCTTTTCTCCTGTAGCGGACATTAGAGCTATTAGAATTCTCATAGCTATAGCAGCGTATTATGACTATGAGATATGGCAAATGGATGTCAAAACCACCTTCTTGAATGGTCGCTTAGATGAAGACATCTATATGAAGCAACCTCAGGGGTTCGTGAATCAATAATTTCCAAACCGTGTATGCAAACTTCAAAGGTCCATTTATGGATTGAATCAAGCATCTAGGCAATGGAACAAGAGATTTGATGAAGAAATCAAAAGGTATGGATTTATTCAAAATCTTGATGAGCCATGTGTATATCACAAAGTTAGTGGGAGTGATGTAATTTTCCTTATCCTTTATGTCGATGACATATTAATTATGGGAAAAGACATTCCAAGTTTGCAAAATGTTAAGGCATATCTTGAGAAGTGTTTTCTATGAAGGATTTAGGAGAAGTTGCATACATTATGGAATCAAGATCTACCGAGATAGGTCAAAGCGGTTAATTGGTTTAAGTCAAAGCGCTTACATTGATAAAATATTGAAGAGATTCAATATGCAAAATTCCAAGAAAGGATATTTGCCGATGGAAGTAAAGCATGGCTTATGTAGCGATATGTGTGCTTCAACACCTTCGAGGTGGCACGCATGCGAAAATTCCTTATGCTTCAAGAAGAGGATCTATTATGTATGTTGAGATGCACAAGGCCGGATGTGGCGTTCGCTCGAACATGACCAATCGATATCAACGAATCCGGTGAACTTCATCGACTCTCATTAAACATATTTTAAAGTATCTTAGGAATACGAAGATATGTTTTTAGTGTATGGTGGAAATTCGATACGAGCTTGGTGTTACAGATTCTTGTGATGCTTCTGGCGGTGTGATAAAGATGATCGAAGTCTCACCGGTTATGTCTTTGTCATCAATGGAGGAGCAGTTGATTGGAAGAGCAAGAAGCGTAGTACGATTATGATGTCTCATGATGAAGTTTAATACATAGTCGCTTTGGAAGTCGCAATGGAAGCTGTTTGGATTAGGAAATTCATTTCGTGGCTTGGTGTTATGCCTTCAATTGAATCGCCTATCGATAGGTATTGTGACAATTCGCTCCAATCATATTTGCCAATGAACACAGAGTCATGAAGGCACCGGACATTTTCTACTGTATCACTATGTTCGGGAACAAGTCCGTGAAGGTGAAATTAATCTATTGAAAGTTCACACGATGACAACTTAGCCGATCCTTTCACTAAGGCTTTGGCTAAAGACAAGCTTATTGGACTTGCCAATGGAATTGGACTTCGTTTAGCTAATAGTTTCATGCGAATCGTGATTAGTATTTGGATAAAGGATATTGTAAAACATTTATTATTTTGATGAAATAAAATTTTGATTATGTTTATTTTCATTTATAATATTGTTGTCCTATATTTGCATGTTTAATCCGTGAGTAACTAAGTTATTCTAAATGTCCTTTGTCGATTAATGATATGGGAGTATCATTAAACTAAGACAAATCTGAGAGATGTGGTAGAATATACTTGAAAGTGTATTGATGAGAATGCATACCAATTTCAGATGATATTCATTGAATTGAATATAGGACTTATCCCAAATACATAATTTACTTTGTGGATATTATTATAAGTAAATTATGAATAGTTATCCTCGGACTTGAGATACCGGATAAGTGTCATGAATGTAGTGCATTTCGTGGAGCAACTTAACGTTATACGTGGCGTAGTCATAAGGGTTGTTTTCGAAAATGTTACAAAGTTTGTGGGTTAGTCTCGTAGTCAAGATAGAATTTGTTCCTTCAAATTTATTTGGAGTTTAATCTTGTTTGGCCCTCGTAGGGTTGACAAGATGTTTGTCTTTGCACCCAAAATCTCCCTAAAAATGTTTAGAAGATTTGGTAATCTTGGTCAATCACTTACAACGAGAAACAGAATAGTTTTATAAAGAATGACTTAATTCTATATCTTTATTTAACATGGTATTAGAAACAAAAGGATAATCATAATGAGAAATCATTAAAAGGTTTTCTAGGAGCCTTACTCGAGTTGTTCTAGAGGCATCGAAGTTTTGCTAGACGCTAACCGATGTGATCACTCTATTAAGATATACCCAAGTGGAAGCTGTTGGTTTTATGGATATAAATTAGTATACGTGAGTTAGGATCGAACTCTAGACCATGGGATTGCACACTTTACGTATGAGAATTAACTAACGGACGTTAAGTAATTAGTTGTAATGGACTAACGGTTGTTAAATATAATTGGAAAAGGACTAAGTTGTAAATATTGGGAAGGTTCCGGAATCCCTTGGGGATGATTAGCACTGATCGGCCACGGAGTCCCAAACACAACCTAACTACAACTCAAACTTGTTCACCAAGTTAGTTTGGGTATAAATACAAAACCAAGGGTGTTTGTACTTTATCTTTGGTACTCATTAAGCTAAACCTAAAAAGTTTGTGTGTGTTTTTGTGCTTAAAACCGGTCGACACCCTCTCCTAGGGATTGATCACCATCTTTTTCCAACTCAAGTTATTTGTTTGATTAAAACTAGCATTCCTTTAATTCAGTATAGTACGTGTGTACAAGAAAGTGGTACTAACACATTATTGTTAGTATTCTTGGATTGAATTACAAAACGGTAAGGGGATAATTCATATAATCCTATAAACCCTAATTAGGGTTCATCCAAATTGCTAGTTTGTGGATTTGATTCTTGTTCGGCTAGAATCAAGTAAGGTACGCATATTCTTGTTTATGTTAATTAATTATTCGTTAATAAATCCTATACGCTTCCGCATGTTTACTTTGATGTTTTGTGATTATTTATTGATTGATTGTCATGTTATATAATTCCAACAGAATGGGTATGGCTTCTTGATCCCAATAACGGTTTCAATGTCAAAAAGACACGTATTCACTTAGATAATGCTTCTCTTCCGGATGCTTACATCTTAACTAGATGGTGTCAATTTATTCCGAAGAAAGTCAATATTTTCGTATGGCGTGCTCTCCGTGATCGTTGATAAGGTTTTAAAATATACCTTTTTGAGGGGTCGTTTAAGCCCTTATTTGATCACTTTTGTATCCGTTTTTACTTAATATCGTTCCTTTTCACTTTTTAGGTATCTTGAAGGCAAAATGCTGGAATGACACTTATTCGGACGAAAAGGCGCGAATATACGAAGAAAATGGCCAAAGTCAAGAATCGAGACACTTAGGCTCTTTGGGCCGAAGGGATGGCGTCGAGCACAAACTAACGACGCCGTCGGACAAGTTTTGTGACGGCATAGTAGCCAAATTGCTCATTTACAAGTGACGGCTTGTGTTTTAAAAGAGTAGGCGTCAACTCGCGGCCTAGATTTGATCCAGATGACGTCGAGATCGAAGGAGACGCGTCACAAGTAAAGGTGACGCCGTCGCAAAACTAACGTGGCCAAGACGAAACCCTAATAACGGCGACCCGACGGCGTCACAAATCAAAGGGTGGCGCCGCCGCATTTGTATTCTTATATAGAATCCGAATTTTTAGTTTTCGGTGTGTAGTCTTTTGGAGTAAAAACCTAAACCGAACCAAGGTCGTCTTTGTACAGTATTTTAGGGTTCCATACCATATCTTACATCAAGATAAGTGTTTTACTTCATTAATTCAAGTATGTCTTCAATTAATTGTGTGTATGCTTGCATGTTTCCCATGTTCGCTAATTTACTTGTGTGTTTGCTTAGGAATATGAAACTTAATTATTGAATATTGATTGGTTGTCTCTTATCTTAATTGTTAATGATATAGTATTGCGATAGGTCATCCGTTGTGTAGTTAATGCTTGATTAATCTTTGTGAACATTAGCTTATAGTACCTAGAGTCATTGTAGGCTAAACCATCCGAAGAGTACCTTAGTGTTAAGTTTATAAATCCTAGAGATTTTGTAGGCATTAACCTTTGGTAGTTTCAAAGAGTTAGAGATAAACGCATACCCTACGACCTTAGACACACAACGCGATTAAGAATAAGGACGTGACAATTCAACCATCAATAGGAGATAATTAAGGAGTAATAAAACCTAAGTAAACACATCTTTAAACCATCATACGAGCACACAATAATTAGATATAGACTACCCTCACCATTAGATTAGATAATTAGATAAGTAGAAGTAATCGGTAGAAATACCAACCCCCAAATCCAAACCCGAGATTCGTACCTTTCCATTTTCTAAAAACATAAAAGATAAAAATAATCTTCCTCAACCCCAACCTTAGCGTAGTAACTTCTCACTAGCATTCCTATTCCCTAGAGAACGATATCAATTCCGTGGCTTACCCTAATACTACACTACAACGATTAGGTTCACTTTGCCTAGGGTGTTGAAAACTTGCTCGACGAAAAGGAAGTTCCTTTGACCCCGAACGACACGTGTAGCGTTATCAAGTTTTTGGCGCCGCTTCCGGGGAATAGAATAGATAGTTAGATTTCCACCTCGTTTAGGTTTCCTTGCTTGATTCCTATCAAGTAAGATTTTTTTCTCATTTTTAGCTTTCTCGTAGTCTATCCCCCTTCTTCGTGACCTTTGTTAGTAACACCCATCACTTTTTATCATGGAAGGTGATAACCAACCACCAACCCTGCCATTTCCCCTACTAATCCCCTTAGACAACTTAGAACCCGCAGTTCCACCAGAACCCTTATTGAGCCTTTTGCTGAACCCGAAAGAGAGCTCAATAGGCGAAGAAAGGCTCTCCATGAGTCGGAACCTCAAGGCACTACCATCAACTTTGATGAAGCCACAACCGATTTAAGAGTCCACTCATTCCCCCAATCCTCGAACCATCAACATTGACAATCCGAGCCAACATAGCGAGGAAATTCGCCACGCGGTCAATGGACCCATCAATCCACCTGAAGCAAAGTTCCTCGGGGAATAATATTCCCCCTCTGCATCTGGATTTACCAGTGCCATTGTCTACCCTTCAGAGCAAGTCAATTAGGTGTTGCATGCCTCCGACATTTGGCTTATCCAGAATGCATGTCAATTCCATGGATCCCACAGCGAAAATCCCATTCATCACATCAACCAATTTTTAAAAATTGTTGATGCTATCTATGCCGACGGGGCATCCAAGGAGACATCTAGACTCCGGTTTTTCCCATTTTCTCTTCAAGGACAGGCCAAGGAGTGGCTCGATAAGCTTCCTCCAAGGTCCATCTTCACGTGGGAACAACTCACGACCAAGTTCACCAAGAATTTCTTTCCCCCTGGAAGAACTGCATTAATCAGGAGCAAAATTCTTCACTTCCATCAAATAGATGGAGAATCTATCGTTAACTCCTGGACTCGTTACAAAGATCTCGTTCAACAAGCCCCACACCATGGTATCAACCTTTGGTTGCTTGTTCAAATCTTTTACGACAACGCCTCCGAAAGGATCAAAAGGGATTGACTTCTCAATGGTCGAAGAATTTCTAATCTCATCGCGGAAGAAGGGTGGGACCGCATTGAGGAATATGTTCAATACCAAGACAACCCTTGGAACGAGCCAAGAATCGCAATGAGTATCTCGCTTTCTCAATAAAAACTTATCATCTCTCGATGATCGGATTAAGAAAGTACAAGAGAAGCTTGCATACCTCACAAAATTGCCAGAACCCAAAAGGTTATTTAACCTATACCTTATATGCGACATTTGTGGAGGGCCACACAAGAGTGATGAGTGTGATGACACACGCCAAGAGAGCGTCTTCCTTTCCAGTCATGATATTTATGATGACCCTTCCCTTCTCACATTCTATCAAAATGATGAATGCAATCCTTGGGGTAATCTGAAATGGAAGACTGAAGGAAAGGAGGGATCTGAATACACCATCCGTGATGCCTTTGAAAAAGAACTCGGGCAGTTTACCATGGAAGGAACAATGCTTTTAAAAGGTCTTGAAGGATTCATTCAAGAGCAGCAAGCTGAATTAGAGAGTCAATTCACCGAGCTCCACAGAAGAATAAGCAAACCTGGACCAACCCATCACGATCCAACTTGTGCCATTACTACTCGATCAGGAATTACTACCAAGGATCCCCCACACCCTGACCAGAATCCCACCACCATGGAGCCTGCGTTAGGAAATGAAGCAATTCCTGAACCTCCCTCAACTCCTCACGATCCCCCTCCACAAACATCAACACCTGCCCAGCGACCAACTCTCGCACGGATTCCTTATCACTCGCGTCTAAAGAATCAAAAGGCTGAAGAAGACAGTGAGAGAATATTGTCTTACTTAAAATGGGCCTCCATCAACATACCACTTCTTGATGTATTTTATCATATCCCTAAACATAGAAAATACTTCAAGAGGATAATATCTAATAGGAAGAAACTTGAAGGGTTGATATCATTAGGAGAAGAGTGCTCGACTATCATCCAGAAAGGCCTGCCCAAGAAGAAAGAAGATCCAGGTAGCTTCACCATTCCTTGCTCTATAGGGGCGCTTTCTATGAAAAACACATTGGCGGATCTTGGGGCAAGCATTAACCTGATGTCTCATTCCTTGTTCCTCAAACTCGGATATTCAGGGTTGAAACCAACTAGAATGAGTATTTAGTTAGCTGATCGATCAATCAAATATCCCATTGGAGTTTGTGAAAATGTTCTTGTAAGGGTAGGAGAATTCAAGTTTCCAGTTGATTTCGTGATTTTAGAAATGGAGGAAGATAACTCATCCCAATAATCCTTGAATACCTTTCTTGGCTACAACTGTGCCATTATCGATGTTCATGATGGTAAACTCACTTTATTAGTGGGGTCCGAAAGCTTAACCTTCGACATCAAGGATTCTATGAGTCACTCCTCCTCCTACGATCACCCTATTTATTTTGTTGAGGAAGTTGATGAATTTGTTGAGGACATAGATGGCTGCATTGATGAATATCTATTAAACGAATTCATGAATGATGATAACAACACAATATACAATGATGAAGAAATCGAGATGGTTGGAGTTGTTTCCTTTTACCCGCGTAGGGAAGAAATTGAACCCCTTGAGCTTCAAAAGCCATAAAATAAGCTAAAACCTTCAATCAAGGAACCCCTACCTTAGAACTAAAAGATCTCCGAGCCATTTAGAATATGCCTTCCTTCAAGGAAAGGACCAACTCCCGTCATCATAAGCTCTTCACGACCAACGAATGAAAAGAGAAGCTCTTAGAAGTTTTAAAAGAGTACAAAGGAGTGATCGCATGGAGTGTTGCTGACATTAAGGGTATTGATTCTACATTCTGTACTCATAAAATCCTCATGGAAGAAGATTACAAACCAACCGCTCAACCGCAAAGGAGGGTTAACCTAATATCAAGGAGGTAGTAAAGAAGGAGGTCGTCAAGCTCCTCGATGCCTACTTTATCTACCCCATTTCGGATAGCCCATGGGTCACCCACCAAGTGGTTCCAAAAAGGGAGGAATGACGGTTGTAAAGAATGAAAAGGGTGATTTAGTGCCGCAGAACGGTTATTGGTTGGCGTGTTTGTATCGACTACAGAAAGTTAAATGATGCCACCCAAAAGGATCATTTTCCTCTGCCATTCATTGACCAAATGCTCGAAAGGTTAGCCGGCATGAGTACTAATGTTTCCTTGATGGCTTTTCAGGATACTTCCAAATCCCCATTGCCCCGAAGATCAAGAAAGACTACGTTTACATGCCCATACGGGACTTTGCCTACAAGCGAATGCCCTTCGGGTTATGAAACGCCCCCGCCACCTTTCAGCGATGTATGATGGCCATATTCCATGAATTAATTGAGGACAACATGGAAGTCTTCATGGATGATTTCTCGGTATTTGGGAATTCCTTCAACCTTTGTCTTTCCAACCTTAGGAAGATGTTGAAACGGTGTGAAGAAACTAGTTTGATCCTGAATTGGGAAAAATGTCATTTCATGGTAAGAGAAGGAATTGTCTTAGGGCATAAAGTCTCTGGAAGTGGAATCGAGGCCGATAGAGCAAAAATCGAAGCGATATCCAAACTCCCCTATCCTACTACCGTTAAAGCCATTCGAAGCTTTCTAGGTCATGCGGGTTTTTATAGAAGGTTTATTAAAGACTTCTCGAAATTGCCCGCCAATGACACGCCTTCTTGTCAAGGATGCCCTTTGATTTTTCTCAAGAATGCAAAGAAGCATTCAACCGACTAAAGAAGGATCTCACTCAGCTCAATAATGGTCACCCCGATTGGTCTCACCATTCAAATCATGTGCGATGCTAGTGATTATGTCAGTAGGCGCCGTGCTCGGTCAAAGAAAAGAGAAGCATTTTCAACCAATTTACTATGCTAGCAAAACCATGAATGTAGCGCAAGAAAATTACACAACCACCGAGAAAGAGCTTTTAGCTATGGTTTTTGCCTTCAACAAGTTCAGGCAATATCTCGTCCTTTCCAAGACTGTCGTCTTCACTGATCACTCCGCCTTGCCCTACTTGTTTTCCAAGCAAGATGCAAAACCCCGACTCATTAGGTGGATTCTATTACTTCAAGAATTCGACATTGAAATTCGAGATAAAAAGGGGGCTGAAAATCTTGATGCTGATCATCTGTCACGCTTGGAAAACCTTGATCTTGAGAAGTTAGACCATACCGAGATTCGCGACTCTTTTCCCGAGGAACGGCTAATGGCCATTAAGGAAATTGAGCCATGGTATGCGGATTATGCTAACTATCTGTCCAGTAGGGTTTTGCCTAATTACATGACCAAGCAAGATAAAAGAAAATTCTTCACTACACTAAAACATTACTTCTGGGATGAGCCCTTCTTATTCCGCATATGCCCCGATCAAATCATTCGACGTTGCGTGGCCGGAAAAGAGATTGATCGAGTTCTGAAAGAATGCCATGCGGGACCATCTGGGGGACATCACGGTGTAAATGTCATGGCACGGAAGGTTTTCGATGCCTGATATGTTCGTTTTCGTACAGATAGATATTTTCCGAAGAAATACAAAGGTATGTATTTTCCCCGGGTCATTTTCCCAACGAGGGATGAATGGAGTTTAACAACTCACGTCGCGTGATTCGGATTCGAATAGGTAAAAGGATTTTGTTTGGTTTTGTAGGCTAATTTTTAAAACTTTTATACTAATTAATAAAGCAACTATTTTAAGTGAGATAAAAATTAAACTAATAGCAAATAATACCGACTAACAATATATGATAAAAGCTATGCTTGTCAAGTGTGGTGAAAAGTTCATTAAGTGTGGATTTTTCCTTAAAAGCGCTTATGAAATTAATACCCGTCGAAACAAATTATTTCCTCACAACATTGGCTTATATTGAAAACAATTATTTTTCGAGGTAAAATTAGTAGACTTTAAATAATTAATTATCACAACGGCTTTGCCCGTTAAAATAACCAACTAATCAAATCATTGATTAATCCGAAATTATTAATTAACAACCTTTAATTATCCGTTTAGAAAGTAGATTTTTCTCACAACGTTGGTTTATATTGAAAATCCTACCTTTTATCTAGATAAAATCTACTTGGTTAAATAGTTAAAATCCTTAACGGCTTTTGCCCGTTAAAGTTTCTAAAAATCAAACCAAGTAAACCAAAGACTACCAATTAATAATCTCTAATATTCCACACTTAGTTTCACAATTCACCAATCACTTAACAAGTGATCTGCGCAAAACCGTCAAGTCTAACAGACTTAAAACAGCTCAGACACAAATGCAATGAAGATCAGAGAATACAATGGATTCCCGGGTCGTTAAGTCCCAAGGAGACTCAATGGTGTGCAAACACTGATTCAGACGATAGAATGATCACTAATGATAGCGATCAGAAAGGATTTTGATAGGATAATTACACTACTGAAAAAGGTTATAAAATAAAGCGACTTAAATGCAAATTAAAAGAAATTAAAAAGTTAAAAGATATTAAATAAACGCTATCACTATATTTAAAGTGATGAACGTTTAAAACTAAAAACTTAAAACTTACGTTTAAATAAAAATAACGTAAACGTACAAATAAAAACGTGAAACTTACACAATATAAAGCCTAAAAATATGAGAAATACATTTTACAATCCTAATTAAATAAGAAAATTATTAGAAAAAGAAAATTATTTTTAAAATTATTTATCTAATTATTATTAATTAAAACTAATTTAACTATTTAATAAATACTCTAAAATAAAAGAAAATACAAAATAAGGTTAGAAAAATAAAATTAAGACTTAG
The DNA here is from genome assembly GCA_022545495.1 of Chrysanthemum lavandulifolium. Lineage (NCBI taxonomy): Eukaryota > Viridiplantae > Streptophyta > Magnoliopsida > Asterales > Asteraceae > Chrysanthemum > Chrysanthemum lavandulifolium. Next base: position 250,146,713 of record CM040240.1, on the reverse strand, counting down.
GAAAATCTAAAATATGATAAAACTTATTTTAAAACTGAAAATATATTTTTTAGACTTTTTATATATTTATTACTAATTTAAAACTATTTAAAACTAATTTAAATGCTAGAAAATACTATTTAAGCTAAGAAAATTATAGAAAAATACTTTTTAAGCTTTTTATATTTATCTAAACTTAAGAAAATTGAAAAACTATTTTTTTGAAGCTTTTCTTAATTATTTGTATTAAATGCTATTTAAAAAGGCTTAAAAACTAAATAAAATACAGAAAAATAGCAAATCAACTTGGAAAAATCTGAAAATTTCAGGAAAACTCTAAAATAATATATAGAAGCTAGTAAAAATAGAAAAACAAGGGGTTGTGTGGAAGGATTTGAAACTGCTATAGGAGTGCTTATTGAAATAAGCACTTTGATAAGCAATTGAGATCCAAAAGCCACCAAACTGAAAGAGAAGCTCTAATAAGCTAAAGTAACAGAAATGGAACAAGTTCCAACAATCCCTAACCACTGATAAGCTAGATGCAAAGATTTGAGTTTATGAGATTTTGGCTTAAAAACAGTAAAGGGGTACCAATTTGCAGCCACAAAATAAGCAATCCAATAAGCTAGAAACTGAAATAAATTATAGAGACCTAAAGTAGACTTGGTTGGGAACATGTATACCAAAACTAGACCTGGGTGAGCTTAAATGAGCTCAGGTAATCGATGCAAGAACCGAGAAAGTCTCAAGATGCTCGAGTTCGATGAAAGGGGGTTATACACCAAATTGATGAGCTTGTTGAAGCTTATAAAAATTTGTAAAATTTAACAAAAATGCTAATAAGTGACAAGACCAGATGAAGTTTATAGAATACCAATTTTCACTTGATGAGTCCAAAAAATGAGCTCACCAAAATTTCTTGTAGTTGGCTCAAAAACAGAACTTAGCAACTTTTGACTTTTTTGCAAAACTAAAAGTTTGACTAAACTGAGTTTTAATCTGGATTTAAGGACTGATAATGATACTATTTGATGAAATAACACTAATGAAAGCTATGTTTAAGATTTCTAAACACAAAACTAACTCTTGATCTTGCAAAATATCCAACAGTGAACTGTTATGACAGAAAGTTTGTAATTTTGACTCTAGGTGTTAGCAGGCACAAGGTATTGACAGAGATAAGTTTAAAGGGACTAAACAAACATGAAACAACAAAAGGTAACCACTGATGAGGCCTCTAGTACAGAAAATGTAGCAATTCCAAACACCCTTGATGTAACTGATTTGCAAGTTTAACAAGGCTAAGTGATGAGCAGGCTAGTACCACTGATCAAACTAAGCTAATAAGACCTAAGTATAACTAAATTAACATGTTAGAACTAGAGATGACCACAGAAACAGAGACAAGCAACATATGCAAATTTGGCTTGAAAATTAGAAGTGAGACAGATACTCACATGTGTTCCAATTATTGCAGCCAACACCAAACCCAAACCTAATCTATTCTAAGCTAGTTTAACCCATTATCAACCTCTCGCATCACCAAATCCAATTCATTTGCATTTTGAGTGATGGTTGACTTTTATTGACTATGTACCAAAATTGCTTGAAAATGAAGTGAGAGCTTATAAAGCTTTTAGAGACCTTATCTAAACTTTTTAGGCCTAAAACAAGTAGCCAACAACCCGGAAAGAAGTTTTGAAACCGAAAATCTCAACAAGAATATGGAACTTGAAACTTAAATAAAGACTTGAATTTATATTCAAAACACATTACAAAGTCGATTTAACTAAATTGTGATACAAAGAAACTGAATTACAACATTTTTAACTAAGTCTAAAACATTTACTAAAAAAACGACATTGAGGAAAAAATTAAAACTAGCTACCCTTTTTTCTCATCCTTCTTCTTCTTTTATAATCAAAATATCTTCCCATTTGCTTCGAGCTTATCCCACCCGATCTCACCATAGAATACATCAAAATTGCCACATGTCGTTTTTGGCGCCAAAAGTCTTTGGGTAGATTTGAGCAGGTTTTTTTATATTAATGGGTTTTGGGTGTTAGTGGGAGATGAGGGGACAAGGGAAATGGATAGGTGAGGAGGAGGGTTGAAAAGGCTGGCAAAACCATCTCTGGTTTTGAGGATTCAGCTGGGAGAGGGAAGTGAACAGTAGAAGTGGTTTTGGGCGGGTTTTGTGGGTTTGACCAGAATTGACCAGGGAAGTATTAATAATAGGGGGGTTCACAATTGATTTTGACAGGGGTCCAAGGTGTGTGAAAGGTCCAAAATGGGTATAAAGGATTAAATATTACAAGGACTAATGTGTAACTTCGAAATTCCAAGGACCAGAATCGCTAATTCATCAAACTTGTTCCAAGGGCTGAAAATGACAAGCTTCAAAGTATAAGGACCAAAATTGCCATTTTGCAATTTTCAGGGCTATTTCGCCAATTTTCAAACTTGAGGACCATTTTGTAAATTTTCTCAAACTTTTATATTTTTCACCAAAGGACTAAATTTGACAACTTATGATTTTAAAAGGACCTTTGGTGACTTTACTTTGAAATTATGCGCTCGGGACTGCTTTTTGACAACTTTTAAAACTTGGGGACTAAAGCGCAATTTTGCAAATTTGATATGTTTTCATCCGATTTTGATATTTTTGCATTTAAAACACATAAAACACCGATTTGTGATATTTTGATCATTTTGATGTGTTTCGAGTGTTTTCGATGATTTTGCGCTTATATTAGACAAAAATGATGAGTATTAGACACTCATCAATCCCCACACTAAGATATTGCTAGTCCCTAGCAATGATTTGAGAAAACATAATGGATTTTAAACTCTTTACCAAAAGCCATTACTCGGAGTAGCCAAATGTTTCATTCAAGTAAGAACCATGGTACACCGATAACCATGTGATTTTGAGCAAATCACCGACTTTCAACGGATTTGATTAGTCTTTACCGTGCCGCACCTTCCGGACTAGCCAACTCTTAGATAAATTATCAAAATTATCTTTGGTGAGCTGAATACCAATTATGGATTTTCCATCGCTTTACCACAAGCCATAACCTTGGGCTAGCCAACTCTTCACTTTTTAGGATATGGTGAGTTGAGAACCATACAATTTTGGGCAAATTGCAAGCCATATAAACGGATTTGATATATCTTTACTAAGAGCCGTTTGCTCTGGATTAGCCAATCCTTTGTCTTACGACATGGCGGATCGATAACCAAGATGAGAAAGTGTAAAACACTTACTCCAAAAAAAAATTTTGGCCAAAACGGGAATTGGGTAGATAATATATGAAATTGTGAGAATTCCCCCACACTTAGAAATGAATATTGCCCTCAATATTCAAAGTACCATGGTTATGCCAAACAAAGAACGAAAAGGAAATACTACGGCCATTATTTAGAAAGGTTTTTTTTTTTTTTTTTTTTTTTTTTTGTGTAACATGTGGGCATCACCCCACACTTAGGTGGTAGAAAGGGTAAGAAGACGTAAATATGGGTGAAAACCCATATAGTGCGTGCTACTGTTTTTGGTTACCGAGTCGCTAGCTTGACTCGACCCCGAATTCATTGGTTCATGGGGAAGCAAAGTGGAAGAAACAATCTCAATCGGACTTTCGTTCAAGATGTTTGGATAAACATTGAAGCACGTGAAAGTTCCACACCGATGAGATATAGAGAGACAGACCCGACTCACAGATGATAAATGAAAATGCCAGGGTCAAAGATAGTGTCCTCACTCCCGAAGGAGTGAAGAAGAAAGGAAGTCACCGAGTAGGTGAAGAAAGAAAGAAAATCATGATAACAATCATGACTAGATCTTCTTCCTGGGATTAAGTGCGGTTGCACTTATTTGGATTTTCTTGGTAGAGCTCTTTGGTTTGGAAGGCATCTCGGTGGGAGGGTGGGAAGATTTGTCATAACTATGCAAATTGAGATTCTCTCCCGATCATGATTTTTGCCATCCAGCAATCATACTCCAATGGAGATATGATATGAGAAAGTTCACCGGCGAACTCCTCATGAAGAATATACGGAGGTGGGACATGTGCGGTGCCATTGGGCTATAAATATGCACCTCGTCCATTATAGTCTCCGTGTCGACTCATCACTATCAAAGATTGGATTAATCTGAATTTAGAGTAAATTCGAATCGAATTCGAATAAGGGATTAGTGATAGTCGATTAACCGTTGTGGAAACAACATGGTCAACATCCTCTTCTAAGTTGACGATCTCGAATGTGGAAGTGATGCATCAATAAATTCTATGTCTTTAGAATATAAAGAATCGGCATCACTATAATCACCGTCAAAATCGAGAAAGTCTCAACAAGATCATTTGAAAGAGGAGAAAACACATCACACTCATGGTCAAGAATTCCTCGACTCACTTGGGATCGGGATAAGGTTCTCAACATTTGATGATTCCGCTTCCGAATAGTGTTGAGATGCTCGTCCTCCATACTTAGAGAGTTAACGGCTCTTCGTGTGTGGTTTCAAATGACAAACTTTCATCATCATCGTCACTATCATCATCATCGCCGATGTAAGTCGCGAGCCATCGGCACGCCTTGCAAGTGCTCGCTTCCTCGATTCGTATTTCTTCAAGACATCTTTGAATCTTAGCGGCTCGTTCCTCTTCTTCAAGTAATTCTAGCATAGATTTTTCGTTGCGAGACGTTTGGTCTTCTGCAAGTTCTTCTAGCATACTTTTCTCACGAGGATGTTGATCAATGACGGAAATTGTTCAATGACGGAAAATTGTGGGGTTGGAAATTGTCAAAACAAGGAGTGTTATAACAAGGATCGATTCATAGAAATTTTGATTCCATGATTGACATTGGTAATCATAATGAGGACCCCACAAAATTCACAAGAATACGCCTCTATCTCATAGTGCGGGGTTGGTTGAGGAAATTAGTTGTTTCATTGTAGGATTTTGGTCATAGACAAACCCGCTTCCGGATTCACAATGCCACAACCGGGCAATTTCCACCATTTTGAGGTCCCCACACCATTCACAACCAAATTGGTGAGGATGAGACATAGAAAGAATCAAATGGATAGAGGGTAAAAGAAATGTAGAATCAAAATATGTGAGAGGTAAAGATGGATTTTTGGATTTTTGAAAACATTTGGCAAAAACAAAGAATGAAAATATTTTTAGCGTTAAAAACACTTGGAAAAGTGTTAATGAACTTTTGGATTATTTGAAAACTTTACAAAAACTTTTACAAAAGATGGGGTATGTGCAAGAATGGGTCGAAAATGGCTAAACACACGCTAAAGCCTCCCGTGGCGCTAAAATTTTGATCTCACAAGAAACCGTCAAGTCTAATGTGACTTAAAACAATTTTACACAAATGCAATGAAGATCAGAGAATACAATGGATTCCCGGGTCGTTAAGTCCCAAGGAGACTCAATGGTGTGCAAACACTGATTCAGACGATAGAATGATCACTAATGATAGCGATCAGAAAGGATTTTGATAGGATAATTACACTACTGAAAAAGGTTATAAAATAAAGCGACTTAAATGCAAATTAAAAGAAATTAAAAAGTTAAAAGATATTAAATAAACGCTATCACTATATTTAAAGTGATGAACGTTTAAAACTAAAAACTTAAAACTTACGTTTAAATAAAAATAACGTAAACGTACAAATAAAAACGTGAAACTTACACAATATAAAGCCTAAAAATATGAGAAATACATATTTACAATCCTAATTAAATAAGAAAATTATTAGAAAAGAAAATTATTTTAAAATTATTTATCTAATTATTATTAATTAAAACTAATTTAACTATTTAATAAATACTCTAAAATAAAAGAAAATACAAAATAAGGTTAGAAAATAAAATTAAGACTTAGGAAAATCTAAAATATGATAAAACTTATTTTAAAACTGAAAATATATTTTTTAGACTTTTTATATATTTATTACTAATTTAAAACTATTTAAAACTAATTTAAATGCTAGAAAATACTATTTAAGCTAAGAAAATTATAGAAAATACTTTTAAGCTTTTATATTTATATAAACTTAAGAAAATTGAAAACTATTTTTTGAAGCTTTTCTTAATTATTTGTATTAAATGCTATTTAAAAGGCTTAAAAACTAAATAAAATACGTAAAAATAGCAAATCAACTTGGAAAATCTGAAAATTTCAGGAAAACTCTAAAATAATATATAGAAGCTAGGAAAATAGAAAACAAGGGGTTGTGTGGAAGGATTTGAAATCGCTATAGGAGTGCTTATTGAAATAAGCACTTTGATAAGCAATTGAGATCCAAAAGCCACCAAACTGAAGAGAAGCTCTAATAAGCTAAAGTAACAGAAATGGAACAAGTTCCAACAATCCCTAACCACTGATAAGCTAGATGCAAAGATTTGAGTTTATGAGATTTTGGCTTAAAAACAGTAAAGGGGTACCAATTTGCAGCCACAAAATAAGCAATCCAATAAGCTAGAAACTGGAAATAAATTATAGAGACCTAAAGTAGACTTGGTTGGGAACATGTATACCAAAAACTAGACCTGGGTGAGCTTAAATGAGCTCTGTGCAACTGATGCAAGAACTGAGAAAGTCTCAGTATGCTCTGAGTTCAGTGAGCGGGGGTTATACACCAAATTGATGAGCTTGTTAAAGCTTATAAAAATTTGTAAAATTTAACAAAAATGCTAATAAGTGACAAGACCGGATGAAGTTTATAGAATACCAATTTTCACTTGATGAGTCCAAAAATGAGCTCACCAAAATTTCTTGTAGTTGGCTCAAAAGCGAACTTAGAACTTTTGACTTTTTCAAAACTAAAGTTTGACTAAACCGAGTTTTAATCTGGATTTAAGGACTGATAATGATACTATTTGATGAAATAACACTAATGAAAGCTATGTTTAAGATTTCTAAACACAAAACTAACTCTTGATCTTGCAAAATATCCAACAAATGAATCATATGATGAAAGTTTGTAATTTTGACTCTAGGTGTTAGCAGCACAAGGTATTGACAGAGATAAGTTTAAAGGGACTAAACAAACATGAAACAACAAAAGGTAACCACCGATGAGGCCTCTAGTACGTAAAATGTAGCAATTCAAACACCCTCGATGTAACCGATTTGCCAAGTTTAACAAGGCTAAGTGATGAAAGCGGGCTAGTACCATCGATCAAACTAAGCTAATAAGACCTAAGTATAACTAAATTAACATGTTAGAACTAGAGATGACCACGTAAATGAGACAAGCAACATATGCAAATTTGGCTTGAAAATTAGAAGTGAGACAGACATCTCACATGTGTTCCAATATTGCGAAGCCAACACCAAACCCAAACCTAATCTATTCTAAGCTAGTTTAACCCATTATCAACCTCGCATCACCAAATCCAATTCATTTGCATTTTGAGCTGATGGTTGACTTTTGTTGACTATGTACCAAAATTGCTTGAAAATGAAGTGTGAGCTTATAGAAAGCTTTTAGAGACCTTATCTAAACTTTTTAGGCCTAAAACAAGTAGCCAACAACCGGAAAGAAGTTTTGAAAACCGAAAATCTCAACAAGAATATGGAACTTGAAACTTAAATAAAGACTTGAATTTATATTCAAAACACATTACAAAGCTGATTTAACTAAATTGTGATACAAAGAAACTGAATTACAACATTTTTAACTAAGTCTAAAACATTTACTAAAAAAAACGACATTGAGGAAAAAATTAAAACTAGCTACCCCTTTTTTCTCATCCTTCTTGCTTCTTTTATAATCAAAATATCTTCCCCATTTGCTTCTGAGCTTATCCCACCTGATCTCAGCCATAGAATACATCAAAATTGCCACATGTCGTTTTTGGCGCCAAAAGTCTTTGGGTAGATTTGAGCAGGTTTTTTTATATTAATGGGTTTTGGGTGTTAGTGGGAGATGAGGGGACAAGGGAAATGGATAGGTGAGGAGGAGGGTTGAAAAGGTTGGCAAAACCATCTCTGGTTTTGAGGATTCAGCTGGGGAGAGGGAAGTCAACAGTAGAAGTGGTTTTGGGCGGGTTTTGTGGGTTTGACCAGAATTGACCAGGGAAGTATTAATAATAGGGGGGTTCACAATTGATTTTGACAGGGGTCCAAGGTGTGTGAAAGGTCCAAAATGGGTATAAAGGATTAAATATTACAAGGACTAATGTGTAACTTCAAATTCAGGGACCAGAATCGCCAATTCATCAAACTTGTTCCAAAGGCTGAAAATGACAAGCTTCAAAAGTATAAGGACCAAAATTGCCATTTTGCAATTTTCAGGGCTATTTCGCCAATTTTCAAACTCGGAGGACCATTTTGTAAATTTTCTCAAACTTTTATATTTTTCACCAAAGGACTAAATTTGACAACTTATGATTTTAAAAGGACCTTTGGTGACTTTACTTTTGAAATTATGTGCTCGTGGACTGTTTTTGACAACTTTTGAAACTTGGGGACTAAAGCGCAATTTTGCAAATTTGATATGTTTTTCATCCGATTTTGATATTTTGCATTTAAAACACATAAAACACCGATTTGTGATATTTTGATCATTTTGATGTGTTTCGAGTGTTTTCGATGATTTTAGCTTATATCAGATAAAACGATGAGTATTTAGACACTCATCAACAAGCATAATAAAAATCTACTCACTAATAGTCATAACTAAAACAACAAAGATAATAATAATAAGCTCAACAAACATCATTTTTCTACAAGCTAAAAGAGAAGGTAAGGAAGATAGAACCCGATCTACAATACAGGACGAATAAAACAACCCGATTTTATAAACTTATCAAACCCTAAAGTTTACTTCTTTATAAGCTTTAATAAAACCAAATATTTAATAAAGTTTATGACTTTATTAACTAATTTAGCTTATTAAAACTAAAAAGCTTTAAACTTTAGTTAATAAGTAAGCTTATAAAACCCTTAAGCTCCTCGCCTTAGGATGAAAATGATGAGAAACTAAGAAAGATCACAACTTTATCAAAGGTTAGAGAATAAGCAATATTATGGATCAAATAAGCTATGGAAAAGCTTATTGATCTAAAAAGTACTAAACTTGAAACAAAATAAGCAAAGAAAAAGCTTAAAGATTATATCCAATATCCACCCAAAACTAAGTTGTTCAAATCCGAAGATTAAACGCGAGTTGGGTATATTTAAGGACTAGATCTAAATAAATAAGCTAAAGAAGAAAATAAGCTAAAGATAAGCTAAAAAGATTCAAACTTTTTTTTGATTTTTTTATAAAAGAAGTTGTAAAAGAAAATAAATCTAAGTAAATAAAAGAGTTTTTGAAAAGAAACTAAAAATAAAAAGTGCTTATTGAATAAGCTAAGTGAAAAGCTTACCCAAAAAGCTAGTCTTTTATATCTAAAAATAAGCTATAAGGAAGAGCTTATTCAAGATAAAAAAGATATGTAAAAAGCTTAGAGTGAAAAAGCTATAAGAGAGCTTATCACTAAAAAGCTAATCTAATAAGCTACAATAAGCTAAAATAGATTATTAGATAAGAAAAAGAAAAAGAAAAAGAAAAGAAAGAAAGAGATGAAGAAAATAAGCACTTGAGTAAACTCCATAAACATCATTATCATTAATAAGCAAAAAAAAATATTTGAGTACAATAAGTTCTTAAAAATAAGCCAAAAGCTTAAGCAATAAGGTAGAAAAATAAGCTACTATTCTACTAAAACTACTACAATAAATAAAACAACTGTGTGTAAAATTAATGTAAAACTGTGTCTCTCCTCGGATCTGATGAAACATTCCTCTATTTATAGCACATTAAGAGGTGACGGAGTGGAGCTCGGGTTGACATGCGAGTTCACGAACCCGCTGGGCTACACCATTCCGTGAGCTCGGGTTCCCAAATCGAAGAAGAATTCGAGCTCAGAGCTCGCGTGTGAAGCCCGAGGTTGTGTGTCTTTTTGTTTGCTTTTACTTTTTTCTTTTTTTTCTTTTTTTTTGCAGGACTTGTAGGTAGCAGTTGAAGGAAGAAGAAGAGATAATGGTGGTTTTGTTTTATGCGAAGGAAGAAGAAGAATAAGGTCTTCAGAGTAGCAAATCAAATGGGCCATTGTTTAAATGTACCATTGTTTCAAATCTTTAAGATTTGAAGGAAGTTCAATAACATTAATATAGTTATGTTTTTTTTTAAAAGATTATGAATGTTTTTATTTTAATTAAATGGTATGTTTTTATTATAAATATCAGATGTGATTTTACGATTTAAAAAAAAAAAAAAAAAATGAATTAAATCTTAAGACCACTCCACCAGTTAGGGTAGAATAGGGTAGTATTAGTGTAGCTTTGAGTTGGAAGGTTTTATTGGATAAAGGTGATGCAAGACCCCGCAGACAGGGATGAACTTCCACTCCTCCCTCCCTAACTCTCTCTCGATCCTTCCTAGGTGAAATATCTCCTCGGATACCATGTGATTCTTGGCCACGTGTCGCGAGTGAATTGGCAGATCAAAATAATAGTGGAGCGAGTGAGGAGCAGGGACAGTCGCATTTTGGAATTAATTTAGGCGAGTTACGGGACACGCGCTTGAAATTGCAACTTTCCTCTTCATTGTTCAAAACAAATTTTTCTTTAATTCATTTTGCTGGGCACGTGGCGCTTGAGCAGATGAGAGTTGCAAATATCAATTTGATGAATCACAAAGTTGGGCTTCGACTTGGAGATTGCACATGGACAGCGCTGGGCTTCTATTGGGCAGATTTGGCTTGAGCAACATCAAGTAAAAATATATGAAATGTGACAAGAGTGGGCGTAGAACCCATGACCTATTGCTTAACAAACATGCCCCCAACCACTAGACCAAGAGCTCTTTTGTGATAAGTTTTTTGCATTTAATTCTTTTTATCCCTCTTTCACTTGATCCGAATTTTAGATATTATCTCTAAAATAATCTTCGCTCGAGCTCCGTTTAATCTTTCAATATTTTCTTTTCTTCCTCGATGCTCCAAATAAAATAACCATTTGACTTGATTCTCGTGCTCTTTCCAATGGTGTGCTCGGGTAATCTTTATGACTTCTTTTGAACTTCGAAAAACATGGAAATATCGTCGAAACTCATCCGAAAATCACCGTTTTTGCTTTGTTTTCAAACCCTTATACCTGCAAGACATAATAACACAAATCCAACATATTTGCAATATAATTTGACATATTTAATGGTTATTAGTCCGATTTAGCATATTTTTAGATATAAAATGATGTGTGTTTTAGCACACATCAACGTCGGATTTTACTGGCCTACTATTTTTCGAGACGTTAAAAGATTGGTTCAAACATGTGATGCATGCCAACGATCGGGAAACATCTCGCGAAGGGATGAATCGCCTCAGAATTATATCCAAGTCTGTGAAATATTCGATGTTTGGGGTATAGACTTCATGGGACCTTTTCCATCATCCGGAAGAAATAAATACATTCTCGTAGCTATCGACTATGTATCCAAATGGGTGGAGGCCCAAGCCCTTAGGACTAACGATGCGAGGGTAGTCATTCATTTTCTTACAAAGCTCTTCGCACGATTCGGGATTCCCAAGGCATTGATCGATGATAGAGAACCCACTTTTGCAATGCTCGGATGGAGAAGGTAATGAAAAGTATGGCGTTCCATAGTATTTCTCGCATATCATCCTCGACGAACGGGCAAGTAGAAAACACAAATAGAGCATTAAAGCGGATACTTGAATAAATGGTCCACCATAATAGAAAAGATTGGGCATTCAAACCGGATGAGGCACTCGGGCATTCGAATCGCACAAAACACCCATCTAACAACCCTTTTCGCTTGGTATACGGAAAGCATGCCACCTCCCTATGAACTTGAAAGGTATGCGACTGGCACTCAAGGCTTGTAATATGGATTATTCGAGGGTGGTTAAATAGGTTCTTACAACTTCAAGAACTGGATGAACTAAGACTTGAAGCTTATGAATCGTCGATCACATACAAAGAAAGGGCAAAGAAATGGCATGATCAACGAATAAAGAATCCTAAAGAGTTTTTGGAAGGAGATAAGGTGCTCTTGTATAATTCAAGACTGAGATTATTTCCGGGAAAACTCAAATCGAGATGGTATGGACCTTTTTCAGTGAAGAGGCAAATGAACAATGGGGCTGTGGTGCTACTGGACCATGATGGAAGGGAATTTACCGTAAATGGGCAACGTGTGAAACATTATCAGTTGGACAATAATGAAATGGTCAACGATGAAGATATTGTTTTGGAAGACGGTAATGAAGTCACGTAGGGGCACGACTTCGAGTCTAGCTACAAGACTCATAAATAAAGAAAAGCGCTTCGTGGGAGGCAACCCATGCTTAATTGTTTGTTTGTTTGTGTCGTATATCTTTTATTGATTGTATATTCTCATGTTTAAATTTGTAAAAATGCTTTATTTTGTCTTTAACCTCGTCTTAATTACATATAAAGGTATTTTACATAAGGGATAAGTGTAGGGAGGATTAGACACGTTTTCAAAAGAAACGTAAACATGAGAATTTCAATTACTTAAAAGATATACATGTGTGTTTGTTCGAGTCAAATGCTTGTATCGAGTTATAATGGATGTTTTGCAGAATTTTTTGATTCTAAAGATGTAAATTTTCCGTAATTTTTTCGAAAACCGCAGACCGCTTTTGTCGGGATAACTCGACGGCGTGGAAGGAGCGAAACAATCGACACTTTTTCTCGCTTTCACGCAAACGTTCTTGAAGAAAGATGTAACCACCACTTTACACGGATCCTACCGTGCTAATTAGGGAGTATTAGTTTCATCATCTTTATTACCTTCCATTATTATAACTTTGATACTTTCTCGGGAACATTGGGGACAATATTCGGTTTAAGTGTAGGATGGAAAATAAAACGGAACTTTGAAACTATGCTTATCCTTGATTATTTGCTTTGTCCCATTGCATTTGCGTAATAAACCATGAGAAAATGTCGGTTAGGGTAATTTTGGCACCAAATTTTCAATTTTTCATGACATATAGGAGTGGGCCATTAGTCTTAATAAAGCGTCTCATTGATAGGAAATTATATGACTAGCTCAAAACCCTTTACCACTTAAATTCCACCCAAAATGTGAGGATCGATCTTAGATTAGTAGGAATTAAAGCATTCATCTTTAATGCTTAGAGTGTGAACCGGTAGTATAATAGATTCTAGAACTTGTTTTGTGATGCATCCGAGATCGCTAGTAAGACTACACTTGTGTAGTTAGGAATAACTAAATGATAAGAGGCATTAGGATAACCCTTGTTTGATACCGTAATATAATTACTTCTTCCAAATCGGTTGATTAATTCCCCACACCTTATGCGTTGTACTCATCTTTAATACACGATACCCTAGTTAACCCTCGAGCCTATCCTTTTCGCGGTTCTCGTGATATTTCGGTTTCTGGAATATCATTGAAGAGCATTGTTTACAATCCACCCCAAATGTACACCCAAATCTCCTTAGCCTACCTTGTATGCACTCACTTTTAGTGCATTATTGTTATCACACTAAACCCATAGTTCAATTATCTAGTTGCTTGCATAAGTTGCTAAGTCGAGTCATATCCTTGGTACACTTTTGGGACGATTGGGACTCATGGAAAAGTTAAATTTTATGAGATGACGGAAGGAACGTTAAATTCAAATTCCCTTTATTTGCATAATAATGTACTCCAAGTGTTTTGATCTTTTCGATTCGGGTCAAATTAGTGTTAGAGTAATAAAACTCAAGTGTAGGGATGTGCTTATAAATCCCTATTATTTTGATGTTATCGTAGAGGATGGTAGAGTAAAAGTGTATGAAAAAAAAAAGGGCTACTATCCTACATCTATCTCTAAATTCATGTTTGTTTATTTCAGTTATCTAGAGTTTAGAGTGTCGAGTCTTGGCTTAGCAACGTCATTCTTCGCATGCTTGTAACTTAAAGATTTTTGACTTGCCACCACTAAATAACCTATCCCACCAAACCCTTTGTTTCCCTACCGTAAGCCTATCATTACAACCCTTTAAAAGACCTCTTGGATAGTCTTTCCTAGGTGCTTACGCCAAAGCGATGGATGTTTGATCTAGTCTCAAGCCTATGGTAATCTATGTACTAGGACCGTTAATGAGTGTTTATCTTCCATTTCCAACTTGTTATATTTCATATACACCCGAGAGATGTGAGTATCCAAACACCCCATGTGAGGTGCTAGTATGTAATTATGTGCTTGTTATGACTTTCTGGGGCTTATATGTGTTGTGAATCGTTCTAAACTAATGCTTCATGACCTCTAACTTATAAATTGATTGGCTAAAGCACATTTGCTTGAGGACAAGCAAATACCAAGTGTAGGGATATTTGATAAGGTTTTAAAATGTACCTTTTGAGGGTCGTTTAAGCCCTTATTTGATCACTTTTGTATCCGTTATTACTTAATATCGTTTCTTTTCACTTTTAGGTATCTTGAAGGCAAATGCTTGGAACGACACTTATTCGGAAGAAAAGCGCGAATATCTGAAGGAAATGGCCAAAGTAAAGAATCGAGACACTCAGTGCTTTGGGCCCAGACCGGGGGACGGCGTCGAGCATGAAACTAGACGCCCGTCGGACAAGTTTTGTGACTCGAGCCAAATTCTCATTTACAAGTGACGGTTTGGTTTTAAAAGAGTAGGCGTCGCAACTCGACGGCCTAGATTTGATCCAGACGACGTCGAGATCGAAGGGACGCGTCACAAGTAAAAGGCGACGCCGCAAAACTAACGTGCCAGACGAAACCACAATAGCGGCGACGACGGCGTCACAAATCAAAGGGTGACGCCGTCGCATTTGTAATCTTATATATAGAATCCGAATTTTTTAGTTTTCGGTGTGTAGTCTTTTGGAGTAAAAACCTAAACCGAACCAAGGCTGTCTTGTACAGTATTTTAGGGTTCCATACCCTATCTTACATCAAGATAAGTGTTTTACTTCATTAATTCAAGTATGTCTTCAATTAATTGTGTGTATGCTTGCATGTTTCCCATGTTCGGCTAATTTACTTGTGTGTTTGCTTAGGGAATATGAAACTTAATTATTGAATATTGATTGGTTGTCTCTTATCTTAATTGTTAATGATATAGTATTGCGATAGGTCATCCGTTGTGTAGTTAATGCTTGATTAATCTTTGTGAACATTAGCTTATAGTACCTAGAGTCATTGTAGGCTAAACCATCCGAAGAGTACCTTAGTGTTAAGTTTATAAATCCTAGAGATTTTGTAGGCATTAACATTTGGTAGTTTCAAAGAGTTAGAGATAAACGCATACCCTACGACCTTAGACACACAACGCGATTAAGAATAAGGACGTGACAATTCAACCATCAATAGGAGATAATTAAGGAGTAATAAAATCTAAGTAAACACATCTTTAAACCATCATACGAGCACACAATAATTAGACATAGACTACCCTCACCATTAGATTAGATAATTAGATAAGTAGAAGTAATCGGTAGAAATACCAACCCCCCAAATCCAAACCCCGAGATTCGTACCTTTCCATTTTCTAAAAAACATAAAAAGATAAAAAATAATCTTCCTCAACCTCAATCTTAGCGTAGTAACTTCTCACTAGCATTCCTATTCCCCTAGAGAACGATATCAATTCCCGTGGCTTACCCTAATACTACACTACAACGATTAGGTTCACTGCCTAGGGTGTTGAAAAACTTGCTCGACGAAAAGGAAGTTCCTTTGACCCCGAACGACACGTGTAGCGTTATCAATCGTCTTCCTACTCAGTGGAATCTAAGCAATAAAGGTGTCGAGATTGAATCTTTTCTTTGTCCCAGTTGTTCGTCTTCACTAGAAACTTTACAACATTCGTTATGGACTTGTTCTTTTGCAACATGTGTTTGGCTTAAAGTTTTCTCATGGTTGGATTTACCTTATCCAACTCCTTCGTCTCTCCAGGATGTATATGCATATATTGATCAGTTGCATATTCATAACGATAGGAAATTGATGCTTCAAGCTATCTTTGATGTGGTGTTGTGGTCTTTATGGAGCTTTCGAAACGACCTCATCTTCAACAGTCATCCTATGGCCCGAAACAAGATATTTGACAAGATTATGGACATTTCATTTTTGTGGTACACAAATAGGAATAGGAAAGCTAATATTTCTTGGAACAATTGGCTTCAAAACCCATTGATCACTTATGTCTTGTAACTCCTATTTGTTCTTTTTTAGCTTCTTGCTAGCTTTTTATAAAATTTTGTTGTTCAAAAAAAAAGGCTACATTGTTGGTTAACCTTTTCCTTGCGTTTCGCAAGAAATGTAAAATACCTGTTGTGTTCTTCTTGGAATCTTGTTATTGTTCCTAGAACAACACATAAGGTAACCCATTGTCAGATGTAAACGTATTAGATTATGGTTTAGCAATAGTATCTGAAGCAATTTGTGAAATTTTAATAATAACATTAGGTAGGCTTACTTTCAAAATATCTTGAAGCTGGTCAACAGACTTTAGTAATTCGTCTTGAATCGAATGGATTGAATGGCAAGTCTAGGCAAACTTATCGCAGCGTCATTTGAACCGGTTCTTTCGAGAAGTCTGGATTGAAAATCAAAAACTTGTATTCCTATGTCAAAATACGGCAAGAAAAAATCGAAAAAGATTTATTTATGCAAGAACCTTTCTTTGAAGTCATGAATATCTTCTAAATCAGCATTTATAAACAATCGGCTTCCAAAGTATGCATTTTGAGACACATAATTTTCTGAAAATATTAACAAAAGTTTATAGAACATCCAATTCTATTTCTAGTGACAAGTTAATGGAAAGATAAAGATTGTTTCAACCTTGCCACATCTTAAGTCTTGCATTTTGAATTATTATGATAACAGGAGATTGTGTTTAATTGCTTGCAATTAAGTTGGTGTGCATGAACATCCCAAAGAAGTTCTAATTGTCCTGCCGCTGCATAACATTATGTTTATGAGTTTGGCTAAAAAATTTGGGTTGATGCTGTAACAAATATAAAAGCAAAAAAGCTATGAATCAAATGAAGTGTGTACTAGTTCTAATTTGTGACTCTCTTTCCCTTTACGATCATACACTCCTAGATTCCCACAATGAATCACATAGCCGAAAATGTTCTGAGGAGTTTAGTGGAGAAAACATTTTATCACACAAATTAATTAAATAATAAATTGTAACTGTAAAATAAAAACAAACTTACCAATTATAAAGTTAGGGTGGACATTGTTTGCTAATATGTCTTCGAATGAAACAAAAGAAAAGCAATGTATAAAAAGTGTCTTTTATTATATAAAATAGATGTTCACATGCTTAAAATCCTCAATATTACCTCTCTGAAGCCGTGCTTTAGCACTGTAAAAATCATTCGGTAGTTGTATATATAAAAGACTTCTCTACAACTATAGTCTTCGAGCGCGTACAATTATTGATTTAACATCACCAGTGACGATGTCACCAAATCGTCATGTTGGCCCACAGAAGTAATACTTTTATCTTCTGCTTTGCAAAAACTTTTTGATTGATTACAAACAAACAAAAAGATCTAAATTGAATGGTTGATGATGAATGTCAATTATACCATTAATATTCATTTTTATCCGTTTTATTAACGAAGATAGTTTTTTCATATTTTTTTGTTTCGTATCATTTTTATTTTACTACTTTTAACTTGTTAAACTTTATATTTATGTTTCATACTTTTTTTTTTGTCTGTTTACCCACTTTATTAATAGGACAAAACAATTTTTTATGATTTTCTGCGTCATATTTTGTGCGTTTTACAACTTTTAACTTATTAAATTTTTTACTTTTTTATTCGGTATTTGATGTTTCGAAGGTTCATAAAAAGTACACTAAGGGAGGAGGGAGTGGAACCCGAATACCCTAATACCCTGGGGGTGCCACATCACCTCTATCCAATAAAAACCTTCCAACTCAAAACTACCCCAATACTACCCTAACACTACCCTACGTGGACGGAGTGGCACTTAAGACTCGGTTTTTTTATTTTTTTTTTTTTTTGGTATTTTGTACCTACACTCATGCAGACCCTTCTTCTTCCTTTGCACCTTCTTCTTCCTTTACTTCGTTCTGCACTGCAAAAAAAAAAAAAAGAAGACAAAACATACTAAAAATACAAACACAACACACAAGAACCACGGGTAGTAAGCGAGTTCGAACTCGATTTACATACTCGCCTCACCCAAGCTACACTGAATGGTGTAGCGTTCGGTTCGTGAACTCGCCCCCCCAACCCGACTCCACTCCGTCCTACCTAAATGACAATATTAATAGGAGAGATAAATGACAAATTAGTCATTTCATACACTTTACTTTCTTTTCATCCCAAAATTGAGACGTAAATATGACCTCAAAAAAACACAATGTCCCCTCCACTTTTATTCCTTGCCCCACCTTTTCATTCTTCAAAATATCTTGAAAAAAAAAAAAAAAAAAGTCAATTTCTTTTCGTTACTTACACTTTCTCTCATAAAATAAAGTAGATAGGACGGTGTAAGTGATCCGGCTCAACTTACATCAAACATATATGAATGTATACAATTCATATACACTATATATCCACTAACAACGCTAGAAGGGTATCCGCCATGAACGGCAGTTATTTGAAAGATTTCATGACAATTTTTCATGAAGAATATTTTTATTATAAAGTTTTCTTATTTAAGATACTTCAAATACTTTATAACGTAGTAGATATATATTTTGAAAAATAGAAAAATAGAATGTCTAGATTATTAATACTGTAAATAATTAGCACATTTATTTTTCAAATTTTAGCATTAAATAATGGTTATAAGTTAGTGAGTTTTTGTTATAAAAAATTATTGTAAAA
This sequence comes from Chrysanthemum lavandulifolium, assembly GCA_022545495.1. NCBI lineage: Eukaryota > Viridiplantae > Streptophyta > Magnoliopsida > Asterales > Asteraceae > Chrysanthemum > Chrysanthemum lavandulifolium. Next base: position 250,127,809 of record CM040240.1, on the reverse strand, counting down.
TATTTTATTATTGAAAAGGGTAACTATCTTATCTACATAAGACTTAAATTTTCAAATTTTAGATTAATTTTATAATTTTCTTTTTATAGTAATATTTTTTGTCTTAAGATTTTAAGACTTTCTTTTATAAGAAGTGTCAAATCTTTTATAATGTAGTATAGATAATATCACGAACAGACCTAATTAAACCACCTAGTTGAAAAGTTTACAGGCCTTCAATATTACCTCTAGTATTGCTATAAAGACTGATCATTGGTTAGTCCTAGCTGATGCCACTTGACTAGCTTCTTATATAAATAAAATGCGATTTATGGACTCTGATCTTTCACCTTACATATAAAACATCACAACACCATTTCATAGCATCACAACATATTACTACGTATTTCATTTTGCATAGGAGTGAACAACAAAAGAACAAGATGACATGGGAGATGAATCAATTAAGGTCTATGCATGATGTCGGGAGCCGGGAGGTATGTTCATTTGGGACATGAATCAATGGTATGTTCGTCCGGGTGTAACATACTATACATCCACAAATACAATAGACTGGTTTGAGCAATCGGATTTTAATAAACACAAAAACATTCTTCCGCCTTTCACACATCAGAACCTCAAAATTTTATGTTTCTTCTTATCTTTTTGGCTTTTATAAAGCTACTATATACGAAAGTTCTAGCTGAAAATTAAATTAACGTTAACAATTTTCTTACAAACTCTTCTCCTTCGAAGGAAACTCGAGATGGCCAAACATGCATTTAGTTTCCCATTATATATCAATTTGTATAATCCAGTTCCTGTATAAATATACTAGCTTATAGACCCGTGATAAATCACGGGTGGCTTATAAAAAGTTTGAGATAAATGTTAACCTGAACCAAACTCACCACAATTTTTTTAACATGCTATCAATATTTTTAAACTCATGTAAACATTGTTCAACAGTCTAGACGATAATAATTTGAGTGACTTATCAAATTACTAATATGATTTGATCACATAACAACGTAACTAAAATACCACATATGTCATAATCATGAGGATCTTGAATTATCAGTTAAATCCCAACATCCTCACCTAGCACAACTTCTTAATCTTGTGGTAGATAGATTCTTTATTTTCTTCCACCATACAAAAAGCAAGTATATCATCGTCCAATGCTTTCATCTTGCCAGGATATGCTTCTATATAGGTTGTGCTATTTATGGGCTTGACTTCATAATCACATTGCCCTTTATGAATTTCATAAACTCCTGCAATTTTGACCGTTTAAAACATAAATGACATGGATCAAGATTTGTCTAAAGTGAATTCAATTTTGAACTTACATGGCGTAGAAAAATAAAACATTTGTTGAAGAACCATACACGCACCGCACTATAACTTGTAGTTGTAAGTTTCAATCACCAGAACACCCAAGTCCTCCTGAAACCAATATGGCCAAAATAAAATTTGAGCTTACGAAACATTAGAAGATTGCTTGGTCAATTCATTTTTCCCCCTATATAGTATAAGGTCAAACAGGTAAATTTTAGATAATATATCATAGTTAGAAACAGGTAAAAAAAAACCTTGCAATGAATAAGTCACAAGGGCATATTTCGAATAAGGCAAAGTAATCAATGTTATAGAACAGAGCAGAACACCTTGCGTTTATAAACACAAACGATGAAAAGTTTATCCCCCTTCAACCATCTTCTTATTTACATCTTCTTATTTGCTACATGTGACTGCATTTTGTTTTAATTTGTACCAGATTTAGGTTCTTTTATAAGAATGCATATGACTTTGAGATACATCCATAAGTTAGTATCGCTTAATGTAGTACTTTTAAGAGTGGATTACCTTCCATTTCCAATTTCTTGGTGACCTTCGTACATTTTATTCTCTCGACTAACTTCATGTATAATATCAGCAAGTTTCATGGTTGAAACGACAAAAGTGCAACCTGTTGTAAAAATGTATATAACAACACGCGTACCACACATTTTAAAACTAATGTAAGTGTAGGTAATAGTTAATAAAAGTAACCTAACTAAGAGAATCGTCACAAGCAATATAAATCATTCCCGTCTAAGTGTGACCTATGCAGAAGGTGGACACAAGCTGAGGTATAAAGTTCTATATTGATATTCTTGTTGATAACAATCCCAAATATTTAATTTAGTAGAAAGTTAGCATTGTTAATAAGCAATCCCAAACAACCACTTTAGTATGTCAACTAACATAAGATTTCAAAACTTTCGTTCCACGAACAAGAAGAAGTATGTAAGCGTTCACAAATATCTTAATCCATTTCCACCATTTTTTGAACTTATGAAATTTGGTATATAAGCCTACAAAACTGAATCAATTTATGACCTATTGTTATCAGTATTTGTAGCATTAGATATCAAAAAGCCACACCATCTATTTGAAAACAATAATAATCAAAATCAATTTCTAATTTCAAGATTAAAGATTAAATGAATAGAATATCAATTAGAACCCTAAATTTAGATCGAAAATTAGGATTTCAAAAAATGAAGTGCGTTCAACATATAAATCGATAGCATATAAATTAGAATCCTAAACATATGAATTAAAACCCTAATTTTGGATCTAAAAAATTTGGATTGTTGATTACTCTTATTAACACAAATGGAAAAACACAAGTTGCTAAGTTAACATACCTCATACGAGTTGATCAGATGAAGGAAATTTGAGATTAGATGAAATAGCAGATTATTATTAAGTAGGATGTGTAATTTAAGATGAAAATTAGATGAAGGAACTATGAAAAAACTGATGATAGTGTTGGATCTGTAAATTAGTAGGTTAAACATATAAAAGAGGCGGTTATAAAACAAAGGAGACAGACTTGGATTTACACGTGGATTAAATGACGTGGATTAAGTAACGTGGAAGATGTGCCACAATGGATTAAATGACGTGTAAATTTTCAAAAACCTTCTTTTATTTTATATATATATATATATATATATATATATATATATATATATATATATATATATATATATATATATATATATATATATATATATATATATATAGAATCAAGATCAAATAAGATCAAACTTAAAGTTGTTAAAATGAGATCCAACTAAAATTTGATAAGACTCTCCTTATAACAAAAATAAATTTTTATTAACTACAACTAAAATTATTAAAGTTCGATAGATTTCTTTTAAAATTTACTGAAACCTAGGTGATACACTTTGATTAGAGGTGTAATGTGTATCGCTTTTTATATATGTACTAGATTTTGGAATATTTATTAGTGTAATGTGATCGTGTGATCATTAATTCAAACTCACGATCGTTTATTATTAGTTCTTAAAATGTTAATTTGTATTAAAATATTATTTTTATGTGTATTATTGCTAAAATTGTTATTTATAAATGTTTTAGTGGTTTTTAAACGATCTTATTTTTACAACTTTAAGTTTGATCTCACGTTAACTCTCCCCTATATATATATATAGATGCCCATTCTTATATATTCTAGTTGAACTTCAAATGATTATTACGTCCGAGAACACTTTTCTGTTTGAAAATTTTAACTAAATAAAATATATTTTATTATTTAAAAACGTGTGTTTCGTATTTATAGTACATTTTTCCATTGTCAATTCGCCATCAACGAATTGAAGCTTCTTGGCATTTCATTTAAACTTGTATTTGTATATGTGGTTTACATTGTGTATGCCAGGAAGAGCCGTCCTTATCACATTAATTCTTCACATGGCTCACAATTCTTTCGCAATACGATGTTATATCAATCTGGTCGACTTATGAGACTGACAAGCGTGAAAAATTCGTTACTGCAGTAAAATCTTTGAAAATTTTCGAATGTTGAAAATGACGAAGTTTTAGATCCGTTACCGGTTGATCTCAAACCAAATTCATGGGTTTTATGCTTACGCAATCGAATATAGAAATGGTTGGGAGTATTAAAATTGTTGCACTATATTTTTCCCATTTGTGCTTGAACAACTTGGATTTGTGCTTGAACAATTAGGCCTTATTGTTGGTCAAGCACAAATGCATCAACTACATTTTTCTCATGAAAGCAATCTTAATGACCATATCATGACATAAGACCACCATCCATAAAAGGCTTCATCAATGCATTGTGATTGTAAATGATATTATACATCATACTAAAATACAGTAACACTCAAAACTTTTAATGCTGAACAGCTGAAGATTCATACTATATAATGGGAAAGCTTCGTTAAGTTTTCACATGTACTTTAAGACAAATTTCAACATATTATAATAAGTCAAAACAAGAGGTATCTACATGGAAATTTACTGAAACTTCCTGTAATACATAATTAAAGACTCATTAGCTAGGCCACTTTCTTAAAGTTGATGTGAAAGGTTACCGAAGCTTCCCAAAATAGTATGAAAACTAAAGACGCATTAGGTAGTCCACTTGACTAGCTTCCTATATATAGAAGATGCGATTTATGCACTCAGATCTCACTTTACATAATATCAACACCATTTTACAAAAATCATTGTGCTAGTAGTGAACAACAAAAAAGAACAAGATGACATGGGACATGAATCAATTAGGGTCTATGATGGCGGGAGGTATGTTCGTTTGGGCTGTAGTTGGAAAATGGTTTCCAAAGGAGTCTCGTGAGTATTTCGAAAAATACTTTCACAAGATCATCAGCTATATTTACCCTTATATCGAAATCACATTTCATGAATACCAAGGAGATGATTTCGAGCGAAGCAAAGCTTATGTCGCCATTGAACGGTACCTTAGCTCCAACTCGTCAAATAAAGCTAAACGGCTCAAAGCAAACGTGGTTAAAGACTGCGAACCCGTTGTCTTGAGCATGGACGACTATGAAGAGGTCCGGGATGAGTTTAAAGGTATCCAAGTTTGGTGGACTGCTAGCAAAACTATCCCTTCACAAAGGGCTATGTTTTCGTATCGTGATGATGATGGTGAAAAAAGGTACTATAAGCTCACATGTAAAAGAGAACATCGTGATATCATAACAAAGTCGTACGTGCAACATGTGCTTGATGAGGGGAAGGCCATCGCGGTTAAAACAAGGCAACGCAAACTCTATACTAACAACAAGAGCGAAACTTGGTCCGGTTATAGGAGGACGATGTGGAGCCATATTATATTTGAGCATCCTTCTACTTTTGATACTTTAGCAATGGACCCGAAAAAGAAGAAGGAGATTTTGAACGATTTAATAACGTTCACCAAGTCAAAAGACTACTATAAGAAGGTCGGGAAATCATGGAAACGAGGGTATCTTCTTTACGGACCCCCAGGAACCGGGAAGTCGAGTATGATTGCAGCTATGGCAAACTTACTCGAGTATGATATATATGATCTTGAACTAACCTCGGTGAAAGATAACACAGACTTAAGGAAGCTACTAATCGAGACATCGAGTAAGTCTATTATTGTAATCGAGGATATCGATTGTTCACTTGATTTGACCGGACAACGAAAGGAGAAAAGGAAGAGAGTAAGGATGATGAGAAAGACCCCATTCAGAAAAAAGTTGAAGAGGAAAGGGTAAGAAGAATAAAGAAAGTGAAGTGACTTTATCCGGGCTGTTAAACTTTATAGATGGACTATGGTCTGCTTGTGGTAGCGAAAGACTAATCGTGTTTACAACAAACCACGTTGAAAAGCTTGATCCTGCTCTTATTAGAAGAGGACGAATGGATAAACATATCGAGCTATCTTATTGTTGTTTTGAAACATTTAAAGCTCTTGCAAAGAACTATTTGGATATCGAGTCACATGACTTGTTTTCAACGATTGAACGATTGCTAGGCGAGACCAACATGACTCCAGCCGATGTTGCGGAAAATTTGATGCCAAAATCAGATGAAGAGAATGCCGATACGTGCTTAAACAATTTGGTTAAGTCTTTAGAAGATGCAAAAGAAGAAGCAAGACTTAAAGTTTTGGAGGATGCTAGGATCAAAGCTGAAGAGGAAGCAAGTAAAAGAGTAAACTAAATGATGAAAAGGCACAAGCAGTTACTGATGCAAAAGAACACAGTGAAAAGGCACAAGCTGGTGATGCTGAAGAAAATGGTGTGATCAAAACATGAATACAAAAATGACTAAAAACCATGCCACTGGCAAGGTGTGATATCGATTATTTAAATTTAGAGCATGTGTGTTTATTGTTTAGGGTGCGTTTGCTTAGTTGATGGTTTGGGATAGGATTAGGATTTGGTGTATAATTTTTGTAATATAAAGTGTTTGTTTTATGGTTTGGGATGTAAATTGGATTTAAAATATATTATTATTTTTTTAGTAAAAAGTGACATGGTGAAATTGACCCATATTTATCAATTTGATTTAAAATATATTACTCGTATTATTTTAGTTATTATCCTCACCTATCACGTTAGGGTTTATTAAAACCCTCTTAAAGGGGTGTCATGGCCATTTTGAAAATACATTCACATATAGGGATGTTATCGGGTCTGGTTATCGGGGTTATCAGGTTTGTCGGGTAACCCGACCCGATTAAGTATCGGATTATCGAGTTCGGATGGGATTCGGGTCGGGTGATTCGGGTTATCGGGTGACCCGCTTAAGTAATAGCAAGTAAAAAAAACATCAATTATTTGAAATATATCTATTCATTGACTAGACAAAAAAAACATCAATTATTTGAAACAATAAAGAGTATATATCCAATGCAGCAGACGTGAACTATTACAGTACACTTGCACACATTCTACTAGTATCAAACAAAATATGTTAAATACAATATGTAAAACATAAGAAATGTGCATCACATATGAGCATACTACAGTAGTTTATTGACCCATGACAATGGGTGTATAAAAAGTAAATACTTGGTAAACAAAAATGTATATGAAAAAAGTACTATAGTTGTTAGGTCGATATGACATGTTATTTGACTAATCAAAATCGCGCTATGTTGAATTAGCACCATATGTGACATTGTAGATTATTCAATTACATTTATTCTCATAGTTCAGTTTAGAATGACAAACATTTATTCAAATCATCATAGATTTAAGAACCAAAAGTTAACTGATAGCTAAACAGTTTACAAACAAAAAGAAATGATAATAACTATCATATAATGGGATTATGAGATTGACTAAACAACTTGTAACTATTGCAAACTTGAACTAAAAGTAATAATTAAAAATCAATAAGTGATTGTCGTGTCTTATCGGTGAGTTGACCCGATAACCCGATAAAGATTATTTATTTAACCTTAACCCGACCCGATAACACTATCGGGTTATCGGATTCGGTCAAAACAACCGACAAGATTTTTGACCGATTAGACCCGACCCGATTAGCCTTATCGGGTTACGGTTGAGTTTGGGTCGGTCAACCCGACCTCACCGACACCCTATTCACATATACCAAATAATTAAGGGCGTTGGTTTCTTAAATGAATCACTATAGATATGGTTTGAGAATAGATTTGGAATGGAAAGACTTCAAATAAAAAATAATTAAAGTATAATTGAGAGATAGTGGTGGGCTTTATTTTTTTTTTTATTTATTTTTATTTTTATGATAGAAAAACATGAGTATCCTCAAACCACCAAAAATAAATTTCTATCTCAGATCCCTTGTTTGAAAGGTTTTCATACCCATATCATCAATGAAACACATTTTATCATTCTCACACCCATACCACCATTCCCATACACCTATACCAAACAGCCCTAAATCATCTTTAGTTTGATTCCAATAAAGTAAAAATAACAATGCACCCTTAATGTAATTGGTATTTTTTCTTGTAGATCATGTTGAAAGACTATTTAGTTTAATGAAGTATTTTTTTATTGCATATCTCCCAAATAATATATATAGCCAAGCCCAAAATAAGGGCTTGGGCTCACGAATCAGACATTAGTCATGTCACAAATAAACCCACTAATGATTTTGCAGAGCCTCATTTCTAAGCTTTTAAACGGATTTTGTGTTATGTATGTGGCGCTATGGGTTATGGTTTGAATTTGTTTTTGCTTGACTTCATCTTTGGTCCGATGTCGATTGGTAGATTGCCCAACTATTCGCCGCCTACTTACGGGTATTGTGTGTTTCTTGACAACAATCTTCTCTGGCCCTCAAAACGTCGGTGTTACTTTCTCGTCCAGTCTGAGACAGAATAATGTGGTATTGCAATGCGGTTTTCGAGATTTGTTGGTTACATAATCTCTTGCGTTAGTTTCACACGCCATTGTCTTCAGCTACGCTTGTCTACTGAAATAATGTTATCATGGTTTATCTCTCTTCTAATCCCGTGCAACATTGATGTGTTTCGAAAACTTTTAATTTATAATGGTAGCTCTACCGATTCCTTATCACACAAAACACACGGGTAAAGTATAACCCCCGTTTATAGTAAAGGTTTTTATGTAAGACCAGGTCGTCTCAAGGGAGAGAAGTGTTTTTCATACCAGTGTTGGTTAACAAAGCTAGATTTCAATGATTGTCACTTACCACTAAAATCATTTTTTGTTGGAATTAAGATTTTGAAAGTTTAACCAAGGTAATTAAGTGCATGTTTGTTTAAGGCCAAGCAATATGAGATAAACCATACAATGTAATGTGTACACGACAAAGCATAATAGCAATCAATGTTGTAAAAAGCGAAATTAGGTGGCGCCTAAGCGGCATACACCACCTGCTTTTAGGCAAATCGGTCAAGCTAGGCGAAAAAGTCAAAATCGGTCAAACATCCGCCTAAAGTGAGCTAGTCGGTCAAGGCGGTCAATGAAAGTCAACAAAAGTCAACAATTATTTTAAAAAATAAGGGTTTTTATTTTCAATTGATTTTTCCGAATCGGGTTTTAATTTTGAAACCCTAAGTGATTTGATTTATGGATCGAAATTAAAACCTAGTTGATTTCAATTAGGGTTTTGATTTTCTTAATTTAGTTTTAATTCTTTGCGGGGAGGTTGAAGAGAGAAGAAGTGTTTGCTGTGTTATTAATGTTGTGTAACCCTAATAATAGATGTTTTATTGGCCCATTAAAAGTTTATACAATAGGCCTAACAAATAACGATTAGGCTTTAATAAATGTATACCAAAACTTAATCAAAACCACACATAAAGTAAATTTTGCAACATGTACAAAAGATATATAATTAAAATATATATATATAATTATTAAAATATATAAATTATGCATATTTTATATCAAATACATATAAATTTACATTTTTATATAGAAAAGTTCAATCCGACTAGTCGCGCTTAGGCCCGCTTAAAGCGGTGGTCGATCATCAACTAGCGTCTCGCGCTTTTGCAACCTTAATGGCAATACATGACGGTAATCGTGATAAACATTATATCTACTCAACATAAGAAGGAGTCCTTTTGGCCTTTAATCCTAAGTATATTAAGTGCATAAAGTGTAGCCTGTGGGTGAACCATATATAATGTATTTCCTCTAATCAAGTCGTTAGAAGTGAGATTAGTCCTTAAACATGTCATAATCCGGGCTATCAAATTTTCTACTATCCAATTCTCACAAGTATAGTAATGATTCGTTATAGACAGAGGATTCATTACTTAATCAACACAATTGTATCTTTCGACCTTTGATAATTGCAATGACCAACCAAACAAGAGATAGTATACCAAATAAGGACATATCAAATACATGATGTATAAGTTTAATAACATATATTAAATTCTCATGTTCATATCATATGGCTATAATGCCTCAAACAAACATAAGTCGACTACTCCATGATCAAATTAAAGCAACTAGTATCAAATGAATAAACGATTATCGTATTCATAACGAATTTAAGATTATACCGAGGTTACAGTTGTTGAACCACGTTCACACAAATTACTACTCCACAAAAATCTTGCTCGAAACTAGCAAGCGGTTTTGGTGGAAACCACTTCTAAACTTCTTATGAGATGATTGGTAATTGAGATGCCCATTCTACTCCGATTTGGCCACTATTTATAGGTGGAGAGGTAGTCCAAAGACGTGCCTGGTGAGTTATGATATGCAAATAATCGGCCATATCGTTGAAGTGTCTCATTAATGGAGAAGTATAATTGACAGGTGAAATACGCCGCATATTAACATAAAACCGTCGAGCTTCTCTTCATGTATCCGGCGCTCTTTATCCATAAGATCGGCGTACTTGTATTGACTTTCGATGCGTGCATAGTTGACCAATCATGCGCGTGTCGCGCCTCTTTATCCATAAGATCGGCGTACATTTGTCAAACATGTGTTTAATTCTTATAAGTCTTTCTGAGTCATTAGTTTCTTGTTTCTTTCGTGCTTTTCTTAGATCATTAGTCCTGCATAATTATTCATATATCTATACTACCTAAAGATTGAAGTGCTTAATTTAATGTGCAAGAGTTGTTGTGCACAAAATTAAGTACGGTACAACATAGCTAAAGTTACACAACATTACATCAATTTATCAATATGGCGAATTGAATGCATAACTTAAAGATTGAGTGACTTAATTTAATATGGAAGATGAAGTTGAAGTGTTGTTGGAGTTTCAAGAAGACAAACCATCTCAATCTTAGAATCTCACACTTAAAAGCCATCATTTGTAAGTATAAATAACACACATTTCGATTGCATTCGTGACACTGCTAATTTGGCCTTTCTTTTGTGTGATGCATACAGAAACCATCATTAGTCAAAGGTTCACAATGTTTTCATCAAGAACGTTAGTGGGACTTTAAATTCACCCGAAGTAGTGAAGCTTAGATGCAGCAAGGCCAAGAATGGATGCGAAAATGTTCATATTTCCGATATTAATTTGACATATGATGGTCCTTTAGGACCAGCAATTCAAGAATGTCGCAATACAAAGCCAATTTATGAGGGCAAAAATGTCCCACCAGGTTGCGAATGTGCGACGTCTTGATTTAGGCTCAGGAGGTGAATTGACGGTTCATTTTAAGTTTTACGACAAGCTAGCTCTTGATCGTGGTTTTATTCGTAGCTAGAGGACAGTGATCGATTAATTTTGAACATCATTCTTTAGTTGTAAATATGTATCGCAGATCAATAATCATGATAGGCATGCTAGCTAGACGTCGATTATATTGCCAAACGGTACATTTATGTACTTTGGTTACAAATTATTTTGATTAATTAGTTGTTGATTTAAGTTTGTTTGTATGGCTTTCTAGTTATCTTCTTTACACTAAATACTGATCATTTACACTAAAACTACATTTTTAACTTTTCAAAATTAACTATTGAATCTTTTTTTTTTTTTTTTTTGAATCTATTTGCAACCCATCTACTATAATCCGTCGACCCATTATCAACCTAGTATTTCCAACTCATCACACACATAATCAAATTTTACTGGATGAGGTATCTCAAACTTTTCATCCATCAACCAATTTTCCCTTAATAATCCAATGGTATAACATTTTATTAGTCGGACTTTGAAAGTGATTTTGTACACTATTGTTGGTAGTCAAAATAAGTTTGTTAAAAATTCAAAGCTGTACACCATTGTTGTCACTATCATTTCCTTGCAAAGCAAGGATAAATTGATGATGCACGTACCATGATGTCATGGCTCGGGAGCAGGGTGATCTAGAAACTTTTTCATACGCGTTATCAATAAAATCCTATCTTATATAAAGTATTATAAAGTATAATAGCTTAATTGATCACATTATTTTTTTGAACGGACCACATATATTGAATGGACCACATGCATAATTTTCTACAGCACTATAGTGATAGATCGAAACTAGGAAAAAGCTAATAAATAAAATGAACTTATAACGAGTTCATACCAAAGTTAATTACATCACAAACCCAGTCTAACCAAACAGGCTAGATTGAAAATTATTGTACCCAAAAGAACTTAACTAAAAACCAACACAAATTTTGTTGTTTATATCCAAAATTAAAGCTGCATTGATACAAACTCAAAGGTAGTTTTCTGCAACGAAACTTAAATAAATAACCATGTCTTCTTGGGTCATTTGGTCTCAAATACCATTCATGTGTTGATGACATATAATTCATTGAGAACTCGGAAACATGAAAATTACTTTGGAGTATTGGTAGGGGTCGGGGTTTAATCAAACTATATAACCACATGTTATCGTGACATCAATTAAAAGATGGAACGCATCTAGTGTGCTATTTGTGTCCTTATTGAATGCACTAGACGTAACTTGTTTTCATAGTATCAGCTAATAAGTATCCACAAGATGCCTCTCATGTACTAATCATACTGCAATCCACATATTAGCGAGCAACAGCCATTCCTGTTACCACTTCTGATTACCCGACGAGTAACATGCATTATATATATAAATAGTAAATTCAGTGACGTATAGATAGAAGATTGTGTATATCTGTTCTAAAAAAAATAACACAAAACCCACCTCAGCTAGTATATTTAGTCTTAAATGATCGTTGATCTTTATACACGCCTTACTTTCGTGAACGGAATCTTGCCTCATTTAGTGAAACTATATAAGATTATAAGCCACCTAATTTTCTATTAATTTATACGTGATTTGTGATTTTGGCCAGACAACTATCTTGGCTTTGCATGCGTAAGTTCACTCAAGTTGACTTCTTTATGATGATCAATATGTAATTAACTAGCTAGGAGAACACAAGCATAAGGTGTATAGAAGTGTGTTAAGGTGTGCTTAATGCATGGTATATCATTCAACACAAGCATAAGGTGTGCTTAAATTAATGCATGATGTATCATTCTATTCAAGTTTAACCACGAGACTAGTTTATGATACTATACATCTATAGTTTTTTATTTTTTATTTATTTATTTATTTATTATCATTATTATTATTATTATTATTATTATTATTATTATTATTATTATTATCGTTATCGTTATCGTTATCGTTATCTTCGTTATCGTTATCGTTATCGTTATCGTTTCCTCTTCATTGACCACCTTACTGCATGTCTAAAGTTTACATAACAATTGATTAGGGAAAACTACTTCAATAACGTACTGTAGATTTATAATTTTTGCAAAATATAGAAATCCAAGCTCACAGTACTATAATTCCTATGTTTTAAAAGATATGAATCATGCTATATTAACAGTCAAATCTTGGGATGTTATGTACATTAGTCATATCCTTAAGTTATTAACATTTCATGATGTGTGTTTCATTATTTGTTTCTTGTTGGTATATTGTGTTTAGCCTACCAACATTGAACCGAAACGTCACACTCGCGTGACGCCCCTTCAGTCATCACTATTTTCAGACATAAAGAACATCAAATTAAGGTATATATTCTTACTTGACTTTTCATATAGAATCCTAAAGTAACTCATTTGTCACCTGGGGGTAACTTTACATATACATTCCTACAAGTTTGCAAAAAATCTGAAATTACATGAAATTTAAAAGAAGATACTACTTTGGATTAAAATAAGCAAAAAGTTCATTAGTTTGACCTCGAAAGCCGTACACGGTAGTTGTTAGTTAAATTATGAGAATTGATTTGTATACTCATGTTTTTTATTCGTACACTCAACTTTACGTATTGCATAGTTGTACATTATCTACAGTTTTTGTTTTATTTGCTTATACAGTTGAGTGTGACTGTGTGAGAATCAAAATGCGTAAATTAACTCCCTCAAACTAAACCCATTAAAGACAATAACTTTTAGAAGACCATAAATCAATTTACTATCATCATTTCCTTGCAAAACAAAGACAAATTGATGCATGTACCATGCTGTCATGGCTCACTATTCTCAATTTACTATCATTTCCTTGCAAACAAAGATAAATTGATGCATGTACCATGCTGTCATGGCCTACTACTCTACTAGTACTATGTAAAAATATGTTTATCTCAAATATTTGATTGAAGAAGTATTCTTTTTGTATACTTATGTAGTTACTTTTTGTATTCTTCTTGTTGGAAATCTGTGGCAAAAAAATCACGGATTTGTGTGGAAAATGGCTACTAAAAGCCGTGAGAAATCTGTGGGAGAAATTGTAGTGTGAAAATCGTTGAAAATATGTGCCAAACGGATATGTGTGAAAAATGGCTACTAAAAACTGTGAGAAATTTCGTGAGAAATATGTGGGAAATTAAACCCACGGTTTATCCACAATGATATTCGTGAGAAATAGTCAACGTCCCTTGGGAAAATCTGTGGGAAAATATTTACCCATCGGGTTTTTACACACGAACAATTCATGTAATCCGCGAAAAAGACATTTTCCCAGGATTTACCATCGATTTTAGTGGAAAAATACTGTTTGTGTAATAGTGTTACTATTCAAGTTTTTTTTCCCTAACATTAATGTTTCTATATAAAATCATCAAATATCAATGATATTATACATCTATATCTACTAAAATACACTGAAACACAAAACTTAGATTTTGTGTACTGAATTTTATTGAAGATGGTATTTATGTTATCGTGGTGTTATAGGGTAGATGTTGGAGTTGGCGGTAGATAACACACCGGCTATAACACCCAATTGCATTTGGCTCTCTGCGAAGCTTCGCTAACCTTTCACATATACCTTAAGACAAATATCGAACATTTTATAATATGTCAAAACAAGAAAGGTATCTACATAGAAATTTACTGAAACTTCCTATAATACATAACTGAAGACTCATTAGTTGGTCCACTTGACTAGCTTCCTATAAATAGAGGATGCGATTTATGCACTCTGATCTCACTTACATAATCTACACACCAGTATACATAATCTACACACCACTTTACAAAAATCATTGTGCTAGGTGAACAAAAAAAAGAACAAGATGACGTGGGACTTGAATCAATTAGGGTCTGTGATGGCGGGAGGTATGTTCGTTTGGGCTATAGTTCGAAAATGGTTTCCAAAGGAGTCTCGTGAGTATTTCGAAAAATACTTTCACAAGATCATTAGCTATATTTACCCTTATATCGAAATCACATTTCATGAATACCAAGGAGATGATTTCGAGCGAAGCAAAGCTTATGTCGCCATTGAACGGTACCTTAGCTTCAACTCTTCAAATAAAGCTAAACGGCTCAAAGCAAAAGTGCTTAAAGACTGCGAACCTGTTGTCTTGAGCATGGACGACTATGAAGAGGTCCAAGATGAGTTTAAAGGCATCCAAATTTGGTGGACTTCAAGCAAATTCATCCCTCCACAAAGGGCAATGTTTTCATATCGTGGTGATGATGGTGAAAAAAGGTACTATAAGCTCACATGTAAAAGAGAACACCGTGATATCATAACCAAATCGTACGTGCAACATGTACTCGATGAGGGGAAGGCTATCGCTGTTAAAACAAGGCAACGCAAGCTCTATACTAACAACAAGAGCGAAAATTGGTATGGTTACAGGAGGACGATGTGGAGCCATATTATATTTGAGCATCCTTCTACTTTTGATACTCTAGCAATGGACCCGAAAATGAAGAAGGAGATTCTGAACGATTTAATAAAGTTCAGCAAGTCGAAAGACTTCTATAAAAAGGTCGGGAAATCATGGAAAAGGGGGTATCTTCTTTACGGTCCCCCAGGAACCGGGAAGTCGAGTATGATTGCAGCTATGGCAAACCTACTTGAGTATGATATATATGATCTTGAATTAACCTCGGTGAAAGATAACACGGACCTGAGGAAGCTATTAATAGAGACATCAAGTAAGTCTGTTATTGTAATCGAGGATATCGATTGTTCACTTGATTTGACTGGACAACGAAAGGAGAAAAAGGACGAGAGTAAAGACGATGAAAAAGACCCCATTCAGAAAAAAGCTGAAGAGGAAAAGAAAATGAAGAAGAAAGAAAGTGAAGTGACTTTATCCGGGCTGTTAAACTTTATAGATGGGCTATGGTCTGCTTGTGGTAGCGAAAGACTAATTGTGTTTACAACAAACTACGTTGAAAAGCTTGATCCTGCTCTTATTAGAAGAGGACGAATGGATAAACATATCGAGCTATCGTATTGTTGTTTTGAAACATTTAAAGCTCTTGCAAAGAACTATTTGGATATCGAGTCACATGACTTGTTTTCAACGATTGAACGATTGCTAGGCGAGACCAACATGACTCCAGCCGATGTTGCAGAAAATTTGATGCCAAAATCAGATGAAGAGAATGCCGATACGTGCTTAAACAAGTTGGTTAAGTCTTTAGAAGACGCAAAAGAAGAAGCAAGACTTAAAGTTTTGGAGGATGCTAGGATCAAAGCTGAAGAGGAAGCAAGTAAAAAGAGTAAACTAAAGGATGAAAAGGCACAAGCTGGTGATGCTAAAGAAAATGGTGAAAAGCCACAAGCTGGTGATGCTAAAGAAAATGGTGTGATCAAAGCATGAATACAAAAATGACCAAAAACCATGCCACTGGCAAGGTGTGATATTGATTATTTAAATTTAGAATGGGCTTTCTGTTTAGAAAAATAAATATGATTATCGGAATGTGTGTTTATCATTTAGGGTGCGTTTGCTTAGTTGATGGTTTGGGAAAGGATTAGGATTTGGTGTATGATCGATTTGATGTATATAATTGTAATATAAAATGTATATTTTATGGTTTGGAATGTAAATTGGATTTAAAATATATTATTATTTTAATAATTAAAAGTGAGATGGTGAATGTTGAGGATATGAGCACAGAAAAGGGCGAAGATAATCAATATCAAACCAAATACTAATACAGGTTACTGGATATCATTTGGAATTGTGTTATCACTTATCAAAGGTAACTATTCGACCCTAATGTTTGGTTATCACGAATATTTACTTGAGATAACACCAAATGTATGTTAATAATTTAGGCACAAATCAATAACCCTTTTGCTTACAAGTGTTTATGTTTTCTGTGTGTGTCTTTCATGCAGGACCTGATTTCCTATTTATAGGAAAATACTCATAGCTTAGTCAAATGGAATTATGAGGATTAATCGCCTCATAATTATACCCATTAAAGCTAATAATGGTTATATGACCAATTAAACGTGGTCCATTAAGCAGTTGTACCTGTAACTTAAATAGGTCAAAGCCTGTTACAAGTTGATTCCATAGCACTAGCAATAGTATCACTGCCTAGCAGTACTAATATTAGCACTAGCAGTATTAACTCTGCTTAGCAGTACTAACATTGGTACTAGCAGTATTAACTCTGCCCAGCAGTACTAACATTCCGAATCTTACCACTATAGAGTCACGGTGTTCAGGGACCTTATGGGTGTCCACTCCGTACCTCCTGATCCATTAGAGCATTCCCAACAATAACACAATAACATCAATAACACCGTCCACGTCAACGCCACATCAGCTTTAACATTTCACCTTAACATTCCCAAAAAACACCCACAACAATAACATCCCAATAACATCAATAACATTTCATATTTTCAATTTCAACCCCTAAACTAAAACAAACACTTCATTTATTAAACTAAAGATAACATTAAATTTGAAAACATATTACAATACGAAATTAAAAAAATACATCGAAAAAAAAATTACAACATATAAAAAAATACATCGAAATTAAAAAAACACACCGCAAATTAAACGTTACAACATAAAGGAAATGACAACGAAAATAATAATAATAAGTTAATAATTAAACGTCGAGGGACTGGTTTGAAATTTTTTTGAATTTTATTATTATTATTATTATTATTTTAATGCCACCAACGGGCGTTAGCCATATAACGCGCAGGGACTAACGATGCACTAACGCCACCTCCACGATTAACGCCACTAATCGGCGTTATTTAGCCCTATAACGCCATTCTGATACACGGTTGGGAATGCTCTTCACGAGGTGTGAACTAATCCCACAAGTGCGATATATTTTCCAACAATCCTCCCAAATTTAGTTCACTTCCTTTTCATGAAAATTAAACATTAAACATAACATGTGCATAAACGAAAATATCATGAGGATTGAATTTCCATCTTAGTACATTACACGCTCAAATATTCGCGAATCGGGTATTCCAAGAATTGAACCCTTCAACCCATTTGAATGCTCAAGATAAAATACACACAAGTTTTCAAACACTTAAAATCTCCTGATACTATACAAGTCATGTGTCCATATCCAAATTCATAAATGTTGTAAGAGCCAAAAGTCCAAAGCTCCCTGAAGCGGCAAAACTTCAACATTCACATAGGTGGTTCCTCTTTTATTCATGCTCCTTCCAAGCACTTTTTCAAAGAAATTAACCATTAAGAAGTAAAGACTTCATCCTCCTTTTCAGCAGGTTCTGAGCACAACCTTGGGGTGTATATATAAACATGTGCTCCAGTTCACTGGATGTTCAGCTTTTCACATTGAACTCAGCTCCCAAGTTTCCTCAGGAGTGATATGGGTGTCTTAGCATTCAGTAACTAAGTTGGACATAAACTCATCCTTTTAGCAGACTTTATAACCAAGTCTGTAGCCAAACCCTTCGTCAAGTGATCAGCTAAATTTTGTTGAGATCTAACAAACTCTATAGATACCACCCTATTCATGATAAGCTCACGAATCATGCTATGTCTGACACCTAAGTGTAGACTTCCCATTGTACATCTGGCTATAAGCCTTTGCCAATGTAGCTGCACTATCACAACGGATAAAAATATGTGCTATAGGTTTAGGCCACAATGGAATCTCAAAAAGCAAGTTTTTCAACCATTCAGCTTCTTTACCAGCGATTGCTAACGCCACAAATTCAGATTCCATTGTTGAACTGGTGAGGCAAGTTTGCTTCTTGGATGCCAAGAAATTGCATTTCCACCAAGTAGGAATACCTAGCCACCGGAAGACAAATTTTCTTCAAGGTTACGGATCCAACTTACATTAGTGTATCCTTCTAACACTAAAGGATAACCGGATAAGAGAGACTATAATCCATAGTTCTCTTGAGATACTTCATACCCTCCGAATCTTGCCGCGTTGATGAGCACTATGATTACTAGTATACCGTTTCAGTTTACCCACGCAAATGCAATATCGTGTCTTGTACAAGTCATGGCATACATTAAAGCGACCAATTACCCTAGAATACTCAAGTTGAGATACAGCCTTACCATAATTAGGCATCAGCTTCTCACAAACATCCATAGGTATACTTACTAGAGTACAATCAAAGTAATTGAATTTCCTCAACACCTTCTCAATATAATGAGACTGAGAAATAGAAATTCTTTTACTTTCATGTTTAATCCTTATTCCAAGGATAACACCGGCCTCCCCCATGTCCTTCATGGAGAATCTTGATGACAAAAATTCCTTTGTCAAGTTAACCTGATTTTGGTTAGTGCCAAAGATCAGCATGTCATCAACATATAGACAAATGATGACTCCTTTACAAGATTCATCAAATTTGCTATACACACATTTGTCAGCTTGGTTAAGAACATAACCACTAGACAAAACCACTTCATCAAATTTTTGATGCCATTGCTTAGGTGCCTGTTTTAGTCCATACATAGACTTAATCAGTTTACACACCTTGTTTTCATTGCCAGGCATGAGGAAGCCCTGAGGTTGGTTCATATAAACCTCCTCATCTACTTCACCATTCAAGAAAGCTGTTTTTACATCCATCTGATGAATAATCAGATTGTGAATTGATGCCAAAGCAATCAGCGGTATTATGGTACTAATACGAGCCACATGGGCATAAGTATCAAAATAATATATTCCTGACTTTTGTTTAAAGCCCTGAATGACTAGTATAGCCTTGAACTTTTCAATAGTTCCATTTACCTTCATTTTCCTTTTGAAAATCCATTTGCAACCTAGAGGTTTGCAACCAGGTGGTAGATCAACCAACACCCAAGTGTTGTTGCCCATGATGGAATCCATCTCATCATTCATTGCTTCTTTCCAGAAAGCAACATCATGGGACTTCATTGCTTCTTCAAATGTCTTGGAATCATCCTCAACAATGAAGCAATAGGAGTATTGGTCAGAGACATCATCCCTTGTTTCTACAATTAAATATAATTAAAACTCATGACCAAATGACTTTGGATTCCTGACCCTTTTGCTATTTCTGAGCATAGGTTCTTTATAGCGTTCTCTAGGGGAATAGGAATGCTAGCAAAAAGTGTACTACGCTAAGTTTGGGGTTGAGGATGATTCTTTTTTATCTTTTATATATTTTTTAGAAAGCTAAGGGTAAAATCTCGGGGCAATTGGTTTGGGGGTGGTACTTCTACCGATTACTCCTACTATTCTAATTATCTAATCAATGGGTAGCTATGTCTTTTTGATTGTGTGCTCGTATGATGATTAAAAATGTGTTTACCTAGATACTATTACTCCATAGTTATCTTTTATTGTTGGTTGAATTGTCACGTCCTTATTCTTAACACGTTGTGTTTTCTAAGGTCGTAGGGTGTGCCTTTTGCCCTAACTCTTTGAGAATAACTTAAGGTTATTGCCTACGAAATCCACTAATTCATTCATAAACTAACTTTAAGGTTATCTTTGGATGTTTAGACTACAAAATCCGCTAATTGATTCATAAACTAATGTTCACAAAGATTACTCAAGTATTTAAACACAACGATAACCTAGTTGCACTCCTAAGCCAATTACAATTAAGATAAGAGACAGCCAATCAATAATTAATAACTAGGTTTCATAGATCTAAGCAAACACATAAGAAATTTAGCTAGACATGTTAAACAAGCAAGCATACACACATTCAATGGAAGACATAATGATACTAATAGATTAAAACACTTATCTTGATGTGTAAAATAGGGTTTGGGACCCTAAGATACTGTCCAAGTTGGACTACAAACATTTAGGGTTTTTACTCCAAAAGTCTACCTCTCAAAATACGGAAAATTCGAATTCTATATATAGATTTACACTTGCTACGGCGTCGCCTTATAGGTGGGACGCCTTCAGATCGCCGTCATTAGGGTTTTCGTCTTGGCCAAGTTATCGATGGGACGGTGTCACGTTGTAGTTGTGACGCCGTCGGGCTTCACCGGGGCGTCCGTTCGATTCGGATCCGGGCCGTGCGAGATGAAAAGTCTTAGCGACGCCCCTACCTCTTCCAAGCTCGACGCCGATTGTTTATGAGCAAAAGTCTCGAGCCATCAGGTGTATTATTTATCAAAGCGGTAGAGAGGGACGACATCGTCTTTTGGTTGGGACGCCGTCAGGTTCAATTTTAGCAGCTTGATTGGCTTCGATCTTGACTTTGCCATTTTCTTCATGTTTTCACTCCTTTTCGTCCAAATATGCATCATTCCAGCATTTTGCTTCCTAGAGACCTAAAAAGTGAAAAGGAGCGAAATTAAGCAGTAACGGATCTAAGAGTGGTCGATTAAGGGCGTAAATGACCCCTTAAAAGTGTATGTTTAAAATACTTATCAGTGTCCATGTACTCACCTCCCCTATCAGTCCTTAATCTTTTGATCAGGGACCCAAGTTGCAATTCAACTTCAGTTTTAAACACTTTGAATTTATCTATTGCTTCATCCTTAGTATGTAACAGATATACATAACAGAACCTAGAAACGTCATCAATAAATGTCACAAAATACTTCTTATTCCACAAAGAGAGAGTGGCATGCAAATCACACAGGTCACTGTGTATCAGCTCCAAGAGCTTAGTTTCACTATTAACACCCTAAAAAGGTATCTTAATTATTTTGTTCAACATGTAAGTTTTACATTTTTCAGGTCAAATGCTGGGATTAACCCATCCTTAGAAATATCTTGCATCCTTTTATAGTGTACATGGCCAAGTCTGTCATGCCATAGGGTAACGTCAGTCAGGTCAGAGGTGGTCATAAAGGTTGAATTATCACAATCGTTAACATCGTTCAACCTGAACATTTGATTACACAAATATTCAAAACCAATAAATAAACCACTTTTAGACAAAACAAATTTATCAGATTCAATAACTTGTTTAAAACCATGATTATTCATAACACTACTTGAAACCAAGTTTTTCCTTATATCAGGAACATGAATAACATTAAACAAAGTTACAAACTTTCCAGACTAAACTTAAGATCTACAAAACCACGTCCATGCACCAGGGCTGTTACCTCATTTCCCATGTGAAGAATAGATCCATCATTCAGTGATTCATAAGTATTGAACCAGCTTCTATCTTTGCACACAAGCATGAACAGTTGCTCCAGATTCAACCCACCACGCAACATCATCATCTTGCTCATAGTTAGAATCAAGTACATATGTAACATAATAAACCTGAAAAGATTTATTAAACATATTCTGACCTTTCAGAGGAACTGAACCATTCCCTGATCCACTAGTGCCTAATCCATTGGTTTTACTACCAATTTTAACACCTTTGCAATCCCTTTTAATGTGACCAGATTTGCCATATTTCCAACAAGTAGGTGTTGCCTTCTTGTTAGGGTCTGCCCTTGTGTTATCCTGATGTTTACGTTTACCCTTGTTGTCATTGTACCTGGTGGAGTTGTTATGATCTACCATATTGACAACAGATGCACCAGTAGCATTGCTACTCTTTGGCTTGTCATTATCCTGAACCCTGAGTGATTTCTCAATGCGCAGATGACTGCTCAACTCAATAAAAGTTAACTCTTCCTTCTTATGTTTCAAGGTATGCTTGAAATCTTTCCAAGAAGGAGGGAGTTTGTCAATGATACAAGAGACTGAAATAGCTTCATTCATGTTCATTTTGTGTTGTGTAAACCTTCCAAGTATACCAAAAAGTTCATTGTATTGTTCCATAACTGGTCTTGAATAAGTCATTTTGTAATTTGTGAAATTACTTACAAGGAACTTCTTACTTGATGCATCCTCAACCATATATTTGGCATCTGATTTGCTTCCAAACAGTCAAGTTTATCACACAAGCTAACCACTTGTGAATGGTCAACCGTAATAAAATTCAAACAGCTCAGAAACAAATGCAATTAAGATCTGGAGAGTATAGTGTTTCCACAGGTCGTTAAGTCCCACGGAGACTGAATGGTGCTCAACACTATCAGATGTCGAATAATCACTAAGGATAGTGATCAGTAAAGATTTTGGAATATTTATACCTAAAGAAAAAGTTTTGTAAATTACAGGGGCTTAAATGCAAATTAAAGAAAATTAAAAGGCTAAATTATATTAAATAAATGCGATCACTATTTTTAAAATGATGTTTTCTTGATTTATAAAACAAAATAACTTAAATAGACTATTTTAACTAAAACGTAAACCTAAATTACCTAAAACGTGACCTAGAATGAAAACGCGTGTTATATGTAAAAGTTACTGCGATCTTGTGAGAAAAAACGTAAAATTTGTAAAATAAAAGTCCTACGAGTGTAAAAACAATTTTCTTACTTACTATATGACAAAAGAAAATTTTAGAAAAAGATTTATATTTTTTGACTTTTATATTTTTATTATGAATTAAATACTATTTTAAACTAATTAAATGATTAAAAATACTAAAACTATTTAGAAAATTCAAACTTTTATAAAATACTTTATACTAATACAAAGCTAAGAAAAATACAAAGTTGTGACAACTTATTTGAATAAGTCGTAAATAAGCTAAGTTACACGATAAGCTTAAAATGACAAAGAGAGTTATATATTAAATGTTGCAAAGAGTAGCTACCAAAGACCCAAGGGCGTATGGTAGTGTGTGTGTGTGGTGAGTGGGTGGCTGTGGTTCGAATCCCAAAGAATGGACTTTTTATTTTTATTTTCTTTTTGGACTTTTTCTTTTTAAAACTGATTAAGCACAACTTGATAAGCAAATTTTATAACTAGAACTTTTTATAAAAACTACTAATAAGCTCAGTTTGAGCTTATGTTTCTTAACAGTTAGTAAAAAAAAATTGGAATAAGCACAAAGATTAAGTTAAATTGCTAATAAGCTAGTAAATAAGCTAAGGTTAAATGAAAATGAGCTAAACTAATGATAATAAGCTAGAATGATAACTGAAAAAGCAAAATAACTTATAAATAAGCACTAAACAAACCAAAATAAGCATAAGCTTAACTGTGCACAGGGGAGATTTTCAGAAAAGGACTTAAAACAAGCTAATGAATAAGCAGTTAATAAGCTAAGTATAGATAAACTAAGATTTTTCTAATTAAGATTAGCAGCTAAACTTTAACATCCCAAAAGATGAAGAGCTAAATCTTAATATTGAACACACACTAAAATTCTAAAGTTTATTCAAAACCCACCAAGTGAAATTTTGACTTTTGAATTACACTAAGAATTGACTTAAATGAACTTTGATTACTTATATTTGACCTGAATAAGTTGTTTTAAGCTAAGATAAGATGAAATTAAGCTATTTTATCAAGTTATAAGCTACTTTGATGTAATTTGTACTCTAAATTCTCAACGCTTAACACTTAAGGTAAGATTAAAATTGATTTTGACTTTTTATTGAACAAGGGCTATATTTTATGACCGAAATGAGTTATTAGATACTCATGTGACATGAAACAAGTAAAACAATAGCTTGAACAAACTCTAATACGCTTTACAAAGCAATTCCAAACACCCCTTAAGTAAACTGTTTTGAAGTTTTAAACATTAAAACAAGTTTTAAGCCAAATAACCTATTGATTAACCGATATTAACTATATTTAAACAGATTAAACTAGAATTAACAAGTTTTAGTTACTAATACTAGAAATGCAACTTTTAATAAATGGCTTACAAATTATGTTTATGCTCCAAACCGAGAACCGAGATCAAAGGACACTTCCTATAGGCTTACCACTAAGCCTCTAAACCATTTTCATCCATAGATTACCTCGCTTGACTTCATTCACCATAGTCAATGATTTTGAATTTCTATCTATTTTATGTGAATTTTTGGTATTTTTGGTTTTAACTTTAAACTAAATTTTATTGTTTCTAAAAGCTTTTAGAAGCTTTATAAGAGCTTATGTGAGCTTTTTCAATCCTTGGCAACAACTAATAACAACATTCGAATTTTATGAAAATTTAAATAGGGAAATTGACATACTGAATTCGTATATAAGAACTGAAATTGAAACTGAAAATAAGATTTTATTACACTGAAATGTGATTACAAAGTCTTTGAAAGCTTAAACTTGCACTGGAAAACTTAAAAACTTAAAACGACATAAGTAAAATAAAATTATACTAGATATTTCTCCACATTGCTTCTTTTCCCTTTATAATGATCTTTTAACTTTGTCGACACCTCGAGTGTTTCCCACTTATTTCCGACCATTGGATCCATCCAATCATCATAATCGTCAGTGGAATTTTGGCGCCAAATTTCTCTTGAGCGGGTTTTAGCATTTAAAGAAGTTTGGGAGGATGTGGAGGTGGAGGGGAGTGGGTATACAGCTAGAAATACAGGTGGAAAAATGGTGGTAAAACCACTGGTTTTGGAATGCAGGTTTTGGAGAGGAAGATGAACAGTAGTTCTAATTTTGGCGGGTTTGACTTATTTTGACCGAGGTATTAATATGAAAGGGGGTCATAATGGGGGGGGGGTCACAGGTGTTGATAGGGGTCTTTGGGTTTTGGCTGGGGTAATAATACAAAAACGGTCCAATTGGTTGTAGCTTTATGACAAGGACCATTTGTGTAATTTCTGAAAAGTGAGGGACTGAAGCTGTAATTTCTCAAAAGTTATCAAAAGGACCAAACTTGACAAACTTTAATAGTACAAGGATAATATTTGATAATTTTCACTTTTTAAATATCCAAGGACTATTTTGACATTTTCAAACTTGAGGACCAAAGTTGTAATTTTGCACAAAGATTCATTCAAGGACCATTTTGACAATTTAGAATATTTCAGGGACCTTGAATGATAAAAATCCATATTTTGGATTCCAAGGACTATATTTGACAACTTTTGAAACTTGGGGACTAAACGCCAATTATGCAAACTTGATACGTTTTCATCCGATTTTGATATTTTTGCATTTGAAACACATAAAACACTTATTTGTGATATTTTCATCATTTTGATGCATTTAAAGTGTTTCGGATGTTTTGCGGTTTAAATGATACAAAATGATGAGTATTTAGACACTCATCAATCCCCACACTAAGATATTGCTAGTCCTTGCAATGTTTTGAGAAAAATTAATGGATTTCATCTCTTTACCAAAAGCCATTACTTACGAGTAGCCAATTGTTTTAGTTCAAGTAAGAACTTTGGTACAATGATAACCAAATGATTTTGAGCAAATCACCACCATGAACGGTTTGATTTGTCTTTACCGAGCCGTTTGCTTCGGACTAGCCAACTCTTAGATGAATTATCAATATTATCTTTGGTGAGTCGATTACCAATTATGGCTTTTCAATCGCCTTTACCACAAGCCATAAACTTGCGGGCTAGCCAACTTTTCACTAATTAAAGATATGGTGGTGAACACCATACAATTTTGGGCAAATTGCAAGTCGTAAACGGATTTGATTTATCATTACCAAGAGCCGTTTGCTCTGGATTAGCCAATCCTTATGTGGGTTAGCCATGGCGGATGATTACCATTTGTGAGTAAGTGAAAACACTTACTCCAAAAAAATTTGGCCAAAAATGGGAATTGGGTGGTATAATTAAATGATAAAATTAGTGAAATTCCCCACACTTAGAAATGAATATTGCCCTCAACATTCAAAGTACCGCGGTTATGCCGAAACATAGAAACGTAAAGGGAAATACTACGGCCATTATTTTATTTTGATATATACACATTTTTTTTATATAGAGTACTTATATACAACAGCGGGGGGCAACTCCCCCACACTAGGGTGGTAGAAAGTAGAAAGAAGTCAGAAATATGGGTGAAACCCATATGGTGTGCTACTGTTTTTGATTATCGAGTCACTAGCTTAACTCGATCCCCGCATTCATTGGTTCTTGGGGAAGTAAGTGGAAGAGACAATCTCCATCGGACTTTCGTTCACAGTGTTAATACACATATGAACATCAGAAAGTTCCACACCGACGAGATACAACCGGTATTTTTAATAGTAGTAACTATAAAGGATAATACCGGGGTCAAAGATGGTGTCCTCATTCCCGAAAGGGAAAAGGGAAAGAGCAACCACACCATTTGTGAAGAATGGAATAAAGATGTGCATCACAATGCATGTCCATTCCTCATTAGTAAGAAGTAAATCACCATTTTTGACATTTTAAGCTTAAACTTAAAGCTTGTATGGTGATTGTCAAAGGAATTTCGGTAGGGAGGGTTGAAGCGGTTCTTCAATCAATGATTTTCGAGAAAAAGGATATCCCCTCCGAATCAAAGTAAGTATTATCAATTCTGTTGGAATCGACTCATCACTAAGAAAGGCATCGAATTCATTCCAAAGTTGTCATCTTCCTCATCCGGAGTGAGAGAAGGAATGGAAAAGTCGGAACGATAAGACTCGGAGATGATGGATCATTTTGAGCAATTCTTCAATGGGAAGAATGTCTCCCATTGGATCACAAACATCATCATCAATCCAGATGAAACGAAGAGAGTTTGGTTTCATCCATGAGTTAACAAACTCAATACGATAAACCGGTTCCGGAGGTGGGACAAGCGGTGTGCTCTTAGAGCTAGCAATTTCCACTACTCCGATAAAGTATCCGATTCTAGATCATCATCATCAAGAATACTCTTGACTTCCTTGGTACAACTTTCAAACCATTTGTTTGAACCGGGGTTGATTTTCAAAGCTTTTAGCTCAAGACGTTTTGGTGACTCCTCTTAACCGTGAAATTTGAGAGTGTTGCATTGATTCTTTCGATTTTTGATCAATTGTGGCAACAATGTTTGGATAGAGGTTTGGAGTTCGGTTGATATTAAGCGTGAGTTCTTCGTTGTCAACCCGTATAGTCAACTCTTGACAAATACATCAATTAGAGCACGACTTGTTCTCAAGAAAGCTCTCCCAAGATGAGGGAACTCTAGGATCGCATCAAAGTCTACTACAACAAAATCGGTGGGAAAATGAAACTTTCCTACTTTTACCACGACATCCCGGCTATCCCAAGTGGACGAGTTATGGTGCAATCCGCTAGCTCAAGTGTCATACAAGTAGGAGTAAGTTCAGAAGAGATTTCTTCCATCTCGAGAGTGGCATGAGGTTAATGCTAGCGCCAAGATCGCCAAGGCGGAGCATTGAACCATCCCCAAGAAATCACACGGATTAAAACTCTGCGGGATCTTCAAGCTTTTAGGAAGCTTCTTGAGAAGGACCGCAGAGCATTGCTCATTGAGAGGGTTTAGCCATCTCGGATAACTTATCTTTGTTGCTCGATAAGCCTTTAAGCGTGGATGCAAATTTGGGCATTAAAGCGAGCATCAACGAAGCTTATATCAAAGTGCGGTTCATTGAAAATTTGGAAAATTTTTCCATTTGCTCTTTGGTTTTGTCTTTGAGCTTCTCATCATGCAATCTTGATGGGTAAGGAAGTTGACTAGACTTTTGAGTAGGGATGGAGGTCATTTCGCTCGAATTTGTCTTCGAACTTGGTTCGGACTTAAAGCTTGACCACCGAAGGTGGGACGTGTCTTGATGCCGGGGGCTTGAAATGCACCTTGTCCGTTGTATCCTTGGTAACTTGACTCATTGCTCCCAGTGGAGGAGGCATTGGGTCGAAGGTCCATTGGGCATCTTAGGTTCACTTTCTACTACCTTTGGGAGAGAAGAAGAAGAGGTAGTAGGAATAGCGGGTCCATCGTATGACACACCACTTCGGTTGTGATCGCCTTTGCATCGCCCCCAAGGTTAGCGATCGTGTTGCTCGGAAGTTTTCCCGAGCCCGAGGGTTGATCATTTAAAGACTTCTTAATGTCGAAATCGACTAACCAACAACTGTTCATTTCATCTTGGGATTTCGTGAATTGCTTCAATAACTCATCGGATGATGGTATTGGAGGATGTGGAGGGAAATTTGAGGTCGTATGTTTTGATTATGACCTTGTTGTTGAAAATTCCTTGGTTAGGATTCACATTTCCAAAATTGATTCCCTCGATTGAAATTGTTTTGATTAAGGTTTCCTTGATGTTGGAAACCTTGATTTGGTCCGGATAGAAATTACCTTGGTTTTGATAACCTTGGTTCATTCTAGGTTGGTTCGATTCGGTTTTGTATGTTAGGATTCGGTTAAACCGGGTGGTGTCATCTTGCTAGGTGCACGGTAGTGAGGATCGACTTGTGGTCGGTATTGATTACCTCCTTGATGTGAAGTACCGGCTATAGCATTGGCTTCAACCGGACTACCATCGGTGGCGATCTGATTGTAGTATGCATGAGGCCACCACAAGTAACATTGCACCTCGACTTTCTTCACTTCACCATGTGATGGTGTCTGCGTGAAAGTGACTTTCTTTGGTTTGCAAGAACCAAAGCTTCGAACAATATCCGTGAGTTTGTCAATCTTAGCATCGGTGCTAGATGTACTCGCGTGAGATGAAGTAGAAGGTCCAAGATTAGGCGAGGCCGATATGTCTTTGTTCGGAAAGGGCGGACACGGGACTTGTTTTCTATGATTTGCAAGGCTTCTTTGCGGTCTTGCTCGGAAATTACCTCCGCGGAGGCATTTAAAGAGTCTTGGTCGATCGGTTCGCACCATTGTAGAAAGTATCCATTTGCATTAACTCGGTAAAACCATGATGTGGACACTTTGGAGCAACTCTTTGTAACGATCCCATGCCTCCCGAATGATTCATCAAATCTTTGAGAGAATTTCATTATCTCATTCTTAAGACTTGTAGTTTGGGATGGAGGATAGAATTCGTTAACAAACTTAGTGACTAGATCCTCCGTGTCTCAATGGAGCGAGGGGTTGTTTCTCAAGCCAATTCCGGCTTGTCCTCTGAGAATGAATGGGAAGAAGCTTAATTGCTTCGTGTGGGACATTTTGTATTTGATGGTTGATGCAATCTTGTTGAACCATCGAATATGTGCATGAGGATCATCCCGCTCAAAACCATAAAATTGGCTTTGGGTTACAGTTAAGCAACCGGTTTTGAGCTCAAAGGTATCGACCACGATGGTCGGGATAATAATGGCATCTCCGTAACCCTCGATGGGTGCTTGGAAGCTCATTCATCGGCTTATCTTCCGCCATTACGACGGGGGTGGTTGTGCTAGGCGTTCCTCGATCGCGGTGAAGGAGCGAACGTCCCTCACGCTCACGAGGAATATTTGCAAGCTCGAAAGTGGACTTGTAGAGTTTGGAAGAACAGTGCGCATGCACTAAGTATAAAAATTTTCAAAACAAATGCGAGGCAAAGCGACAAGTGAACTTTAAACCAATAATCACAAATGAAATGGCTTTTTGAAAAGGTACACCAAATCACAAGGACACAAAGGCAAGTTTTAAATCTTTTGAGATTGGGAACTTATTAATGTTCACACCCCGTTGGTAGGTGTCTTGCCTTGGTTTACTGATGGTTGATTTTAATGTATTTATTAAGTACCACCGAAAAAGACGTGGGTATGGATTTGTGCAAAGGGTTTAAAACTTTTGGACAATATTTTTGGTATCGTCTCGTTTAACCAAATCGTATCTCTTTAAGAATCACCTTAAAGGAAACACAAGCTAGAAAACGTTACGATTGTTTTGTTGTTTTATATTTTTTTTGGTGTTGTTAACACTTTAGGAAAAGTGTTAATGAACTTTTTTTCATTTTGATTAACTTTACAAAAAAAACTGTTTACAAAAGGTGGTATATGTGCAAGAATGGATCTGAAAAAGGTTTAAGACACGCTAAAGCCTCCCGGCATGGCGCCAAATTTTGATTTGCTTCCAAGCAGTCAAGTTTATCACACAAGCTAACCACTTGTGAATGGTCAACCGTAATAAAATTCAAACAAATTTCGAAACAAATGCAATTAAGATCCGGAGAGTATAGTGTTTCCACGGTGTCGTTAAGTCCCACGGAGATCGAATGGTGCTCAACACTATCGGATGTTGAATAGTCACTAAGGATAGTGATCGATGGGGATTTTGGAATATTTATACCTAAAGAAAAGTTTTGTAAATTACAGGGCTTAAATGCAAATTAAAGAAAATTAAAAGGCTAAATTATATTAAATAAATGCTATCACTATTTTTAAAATGATGTTTTCTTGATTTATAAAACAAAATAACTTAAATAGACTATTTTAATTAAAACGTAAACCTAAATTACCTAAAAACGTGACCTAGAATGAAAACGCGTGTTATATGTAAAAGTTACGCGAGTGCGCAAGAAAAAACGTAAAATTTGTAAAATAAAAGTCCTACGAGTGTAAAAACAATTTTCTTACTTACTATATGACAAAAGAAAATTTTAGAAAAAAGATTTATATTTTTTTGACTTTTATATTTTTTATTATGAATTAAATACTATTTTAAACTAATTAAATGATTAAAATACTAAAACTATTTAGAAAATTCAAACTTTTTATAAAATACTTTATACTAATACAAAGCTAAGAAAAATACAAAAGTTGTGACAACTTATTTGAATAAGTCGTAAATAAGCTAAGTTACGTATAAGCTTAAAATGACAAAGAAAGTTATATATTAAATGTTGCAAAGAGTAACCAACAAAGACCCGAGGCGGGATGGTAGTGTGTGTGTGTGTGTGAGTGGGTGGCGTGGTTGAATCCCAAAGAATGGACTTTTATTTTATTTTCTTTTGGACTTTTCTTTTTAAACCGATTAAGCACAACTAGATAAGCAAATTTTATAACTAGAACTTTTATAAAACTACTAATAAGCTCAGTTTGAGCTTATGTTTCTTAACAGTTAGTAAAAAAAAATTGGAATAAGCACAAAGATTAAGTTAAATTGCTAATAAGCTAGTAAATAAGCTAATGTTAAATGAAAATGAGCTAAACTAATGATAATAAGCTAGAATGATAATCGAAAAAGCAAAATAACTTATAAATAAGCACTAAACAAACCAAAATAAGCATAAACAAATCGTATTGGGAGATTTTCAGAAAAGGACTTAAAACAAGCTAATGAATAAGCAGTTAATAAGCTAAGTATAGATAAACTAAGATTTTTCTAATTAAGATTAGCAGCTAAACTTTAACATCCCAAAAGATGAAGAGCTAAATCTTAATATTGAACACACACTAAAATTCTAAAGTTTATTCAAAAACTGACCAAGTGAAATTTTGACTTTTTGAATTACACTAAGAATTGACTTAAATGAACTTTGATTACTTATATTTGACTGAATAAGTTGTTTTAAGCTAAGATAAGATTAAATTAAGCTATTTTATCAAGTTATAAGCTACTTTGATGTAATTTGTACTCTAAATTCTCAACAGTTAACACTTAAGGTAAGATTAAAATTGATTTTGACTTTTTATTGAACAAGGGCTATATTTTATGACTGAAATGAGTTATTAGATACTCATGTGACATGAAACAAGTAAAAACAATAGCTTGAACAAACTCTAATACAGTTTACAAAGCAATTCCAAACACCCCTTAAGTAAACTGTTTTGAAGTTTTAAACATTAAAACAAGTTTTTAAGCCAAATAACCTATTGATTAACTGATATTAACTATATTTAAACAAGATTAAACTAGAATTAACAAGTTTTAATTACTAATACTAGGAAATGCAACTTTTAAATAAATGGCTTACAAATTATGTTTATGCTCCAAACTGAGAACTGAGATCAAAGGACACTTCCTATAGGCTTACCACTAAGCCTCTAAACCATTTTCATCCATAGATTACCCTGCTTCAGCTTCATTCACCATAGTCAATGATTTTTGAATTTCTATCTATTTTATGTGAATTTTTTGGTATTTTTGGTTTTTAACTTTAAACTAAATTTTATTGTTTCTAAAAGCTTTTAGAAGCTTTATAAGAGCTTATGTGAGCTTTTTCAATCCTTGGCAACAACTAATAACAACATTCGAATTTTATGAAAATTTAAACAGGGAAATTGACATAAACTGAATTCGTATATAAGAACTGAAATTGAAACTGAAAATAAGATTTTATTACACTTAAATGTGATTACAAAGTCTTTGAAAGCTTAAACTTGCACTGGAAAACTTAAAAAACTTAAAACGACATAAGTAAAATAAAACTATACTAGATATTTCTCCACATTGCTTCTTTTCCCCTTTATAATGATCTTTTTAACTTTGTCGACACCTCTGAGTGTTTCCCACTTATTTCCAGCCATTGGATCCATCCAAATCATCATAATCGTCCAAGTGGAATTTTTGGCGCCAAATTTCTCTTGAGCAGGTTTTTAGCATTTAAAGAAGTTTGGGAGGATGTGGAGGTGGAGGGGAGTGGGTATACAGCTAGAAAGACAGGTGGAAAGGTGGAAAATGGTGGTAAAACCACTGGTTTTGGAATGCAGGTTTTGGAGAGGAAGATGAACAGTAGTTCTAGTTTTGGCGGGTTTGACTTATTTTGACCGAGGTATTAATATGAAAGGGGGCCATAATGGGGGGTCACAGTGTTGTGAGGGTCTTTTGGGTTTTGGCTGGGGTAATAATACAAAAAGGGTCCAATTGGTTGTAGCTTTATGACAAGGACCATTTGTGTAATTTTTGAAAAGTGAGGGACTGAACCTGTAATTTCTTCAAAGTTTTCAAATGGACCAAACTTGACAAACTTTAATAGTACAAGGATAATATTTGATAATTTTCACTTTTTTAAATATCCAAGGACTATTTTTGACATTTTTCAAACTTGAGGGACCAAAGTTGTAATTTTGCACAAAGATTCATTCAAGGACCATTTTTTACAATTTAGAATATTTCAGGGACCTTGAATGATAAAATTCCATATTTTTGGATTCCAAGGACTAGATTTGACAACTTTTGAAACTTGGGGACTAAAGCGCCAATTATGCAAACTTGATACGTTTTCATCGATTTTGATATTTTGCATTTGAAACACATAAAACACTTATTTGTGATATTTTCATCATTTTGATGCATTTACGAGTGTTTTCGGATGTTTTGCGGTTTAAATGATACAAAAATGATGAGTATTTAGACACTCATCAGCATCCAAGGAATTCCACAGTTCTTTGGAAGATTCAATATTCTTATAAATATCAAAGAGAGAAGCAGACATACCATTGAGGATTAAACATCTGGAAATGTAATCATCATTCTCCCACTTGCTCCTCTTCCTGATCTGTTCCACAGTGGCATCATCCCTATCATATGGAATTGTTGTGCTCAGAACATACACCACACTCGTGCTTGACAACAGGAAATGCATCTTCTTTTGCCATCTTCTAAAATCCACCCCTTCAAACTTATCCAGTTTGGAGAAGTTAGCAGCCATATGCTTCATAGTAGCTGCCATTGATTATCACAAAATAGTTTCCTTTGATTGTTGGAGGATATGAGCCCAGAACAGGGTGAAGATAATCAATAGCAGACCAAATACCAATACAGGTTATCGGATATCACTTGGAATCGTGTTATCACTTTCCAAAGTAAACTATTCGACCCTAATACCTGGGTATCACGAATATCTACTTGGGATAAAACCAAATGTATGTTAATGATTTAGGCACAAATCAATAACCCTTTTGCCTATAAGTGTTTATGTTTTCCGTGTGTGTCTCTCATGCATGATCTGATTTCCTATTTATGGGAAAATACTCATAGCTTAGTCAAATGGAACTATGAGGATTAATTGGCCCGATAATCGCCTCATAATTATCTCCATTAAAGCTAATAGTGGTTATATGACCAATTAAACGTGGTCATTAAGCAGTTGGAACTGTCACTTGAATATGTCAAAGCATGTTACAAGCTGATTCCATAGCACTAGAAGTAGTATCACTGAACATGAGCGACCTTCATTTTTGCCTGCCACATCAGTTTTCTTTCTCCGGCTACCTACAGCCGACTTTTTACCACACTAATACAATATACACTACAAAAAACATACCTCATAAATATTCTTTTTTAATTAATTAACACACACACAAAACATATACAATTTCAGTCGTCCAGTTGACCTAAACCAAAAGAAAATGAGCCCTCGACCTTGGACGACCTACTTTCTACACCAAGAGTGGCCTTCATTTGATTTGGTCGACCTACACCATGACCGAATCAAATGGCCTTACTATGCTTAGCCTTAGACTAGTATTACTATTGTTTGAACCCCAAGCTCATGTGTTAGGATTTCGCTATATATATTGTTTGAGACTTATGTAACCAAAAACAATTCATTAATTAATCTAAATATAGTCTTTCACATGTAAGTGTTATTCGAAAAGCAATATTATAAGCTTCACTATTTGTTTAATTTTGTTTGCAAGAATCCAAATCACAGTTCAAGTGTAGTAGGTGTGAAGTGCCTTCTGGCCATCTAGTAGCATCGAGGACAATACTTAACTTCCATGTGGCATTGTGGCTTGTGTATATTTAGAGAGATACATAAAACCAAACAGAACATTTTAAACATCAAATGAAATCCAATACTTATATCTTTCTTGAAACACTTGGTATATAAAAATTTAAATGCTATTGCATTCATAAAAGGGTCACTCACTAAAAACCAAATTTCTCATGTCACTAGCTTGTATGTATGCAAGTGCATGCTAGTATAGTAATAATATAGTATATACCTACTTTTTATTTTTATAGCACCCTCTTGATATATAACATAATAGATATTTCACAACCATCAAATAAAAAGTATATTCTTAAGACGGTACGAGCCTTGTTCAAGAACTACTTCAAATTATGCTTTAAAAAAAGAATAATAAAATAAAAAATAAAACACTACTACTATACGGAGTAGTATAGAAAATCAAACGTAACAACAATAACACCATGTAGTGTTAGTCATGTATGGGCTTAGCTAAGAAAAGTCAAATTGTAAACGTATTGTGAATTAGCTAAGAAAAAGAATAAGATCAACTGAAAGCAAAATCAGATTGGGCTTAACTATTAATTAACTAAATGTCTGAACTTTTTACCTGCAAATGAATTAGTAAAAAATTCGAAATTTTCATTTGAATGTGGTGTATCAGTATATTTAAATTACCTTGGAACTATGGTTGATGTTTTGTCGCTTCTACACTTTGCACGATAGAAGCGATTCTGGATGGTTGCATTTGAAGTCTGATTATTACTATGAACATCCTTTAGGCTACATTGTTGGTCAACCTTTTTCTTGCAGGTTCTGCAAGAAATGTAATACCAATTGTGTTCTTTTTGGAATCCTGTTATTGTTCCTAGAACAACACATTAATAGGTAACCCATTGTCAGATGTAAACGTATTAGATTCTGGTTTAGCAATAGTATCTGAAGCAATTTGTGAAATTTTAATAATAACATTAGGTAGACTTACTTTCAATATATCTTGAAGCTGGTCAACAGACTTTAGTAATTCGTCTTGAATCGAATGGATTGAATGGCAAGTCTAGGAAAACTTATCGCAGTGTCATTTGAACCGCTTCTTTCGAGAAGTCTGGATTGAAAATAAAAAATCTTGTATTCCTATATCAAAATACGGCAAGAAAAAATCGAAAAAGATATATTTATGTAAGAACCTTTCTTTGAAGTCATGAAATTCTTCTAAATCAAGATTTATAAACAATCGGCTTTCAAAGTATGCATTGTGAGCCACATAATTTCTGAAATAATATTAACAAAGTTTATAGAACATTCAATTCTATTTTTCGTTGACAAAGATAAAGATTGTTTATTGAAATAATAAGTCTTGCATTTGATTTATTATGATGACAAGAGATTGTGTTTCATTGCTTGCAAGTTGGTGTGCATGAACATCCCAAAGAAGTTCTAATCGTCCTACCATTGCATAATATTATGTTTATGCGTTTGGCTAAAATTTGGGTTGATGCTAAAAAAATAAAAATAAAAAAATAAAGGT
This sequence comes from Chrysanthemum lavandulifolium, assembly GCA_022545495.1. NCBI lineage: Eukaryota > Viridiplantae > Streptophyta > Magnoliopsida > Asterales > Asteraceae > Chrysanthemum > Chrysanthemum lavandulifolium. Next base: position 250,090,949 of record CM040240.1, on the reverse strand, counting down.
TATGAATCAATTTTTTTTTTGAGCAGCAACTTTATAAAACTAGTAGCGAGCTAGAAAATTACAAGAAAATTGTTCGATGTATCGCCTCCTAGTCGTTTGTTGAAGTGTGTACTTGCTTTGTAAGTCTTCCAACTTCGTTCTAATTTGTGACTCTTTTTCCGTTTACGATCATACACTTTTCGATTCCAACAATGAATTACATAGCCGATAATGTCGAAGAGTTTAGTGGAGAAAACATTTTATCACATACAAATTTATCTGAAAGCTTGAGTTAATTAAATAATAAATTGTAACTATAAAATTAAAACAAACTTACCAATTGTAAAGTTAGAATTGACATTGTTTGCTAATATGTCTTGAATGAAACAAAAATAAAAGCCATGTATTAAAAGTGTCTTTTATTATATAAAGTAGATGTTTACCTCTCCAAAGCCGTGCTTTATGCACGGTAAAAATCATTCGGTAGTTGTATATATAAAAGGGTGATACATCCACAAAATATGATTCTGAAAAAATTTCTACATGAGGGTGTCAAAGGGTGATTGGTTTTTGGTGAGAGTGACACCTCAGCATATGAAAAGTTTTTGTGGATCATATTTTATGGTTCTAGCAAATGTCATATATAAAACACTTCTCTACAACTATAGTCTTCGAGTGCGTACAATTATTGATTTAACATCACCTGTGACGACATCACCAAATCGTCATGTTGATGATGAATGTCAAATTAATCCTTTTTAGACCCACAGAAGTAATACTTTTACCTTCTGCTTCGCAAAAACTTTATGATTGATTACAAGCGAAAAAGATCTAAATTGAACGGTTGATGATGAATGTCAAATTAATTACCACATGGGTTGTACTATTCCACCTCTTATATCATTAATATCCTTTTTTTATCCATTTTATTAACGAAGATAGTTTTTTCTTTTTCTTTTTCTTTTTTTTATATCATTTTTCTTTTACTACTTTTAACCTCATCAAATTTTATATTTATGTTCAGATTTTTTCTCGTCTGTTTTACCCACTGAATAAACAGGACAAGTCAATTTTTTTTTATTTTCCGCTTCATATTTTTATGTTTTACTACTTTTAACTTATTAAACTTTTTATTTTTTTATTCGGTATTTGGTGTTTCGAAGTTTTATAAATGGTAAATGACAATATTGATAGGAGAGATAAATGACAAATTAATCATTTCATACGCTTTACTTCTTTTTCATCCCAAAAGTTGAGCCGTTAATATGGCTTCCAAAAAACACAATGTCCCCTCCACTTTTCCCTGCCCCACCTCTTCATTCTTCAAAATATCTTGAGATCACAAAAAAATTCAATTTCTTTTCATTACTTTCACTTTAATAACATGCATGGTGATAACATGGTGTAAGTGATCCGACTCAACTTACATCACAAACGTATATATGAACGTATACAATTCATATACACTATATATCCACTAGCAAAGCAACAGAATGTCACGAATATGCCTAATCAAACCACCTAGTGAAAATTTACAGCCCTTCAATATTACCTCTAGTATTGTTATTAAAGACTCATTGGTTAGTCCTAGCTGATGCCACTTGACTAGCTTCTTATATAAATAAGATACGGTTTATAGACTCTGATCTTTACCTTACACATAAAACATCACAACACCATTTCATATATCTTGTATAGTAGTGAGCAACAAAGAATAAGATTACATGGGACATGAATCAATTAGGGTCTATAATGGCCGGAGGTATGTTCGTTTGGGACATGAATCAATGGTATATATGTTCGTCTGGGTGTAACATAATATACATCCACAAATACAGTAGACTGGTTCGAGCAATCGGATTTTAATAAAAACAAACACGTTCTTCCACGCGGACCCAGGATTTTCGAGGGCGGGGGGCAAAAAAATTTTTTTTGATAAAATTTGTGATGAACTTTAATAAAGGTTATAAAAAAATTTTACACTAAAAGCGATATTTTTTAGATTAAGATAGAGATCTGAGGTTTTCGTTGTTTGATGTTAAGGTGAAGCGATTTGATTTTATAATGGGGTGACTTTAATAAAATGGTCACAAAAAATTTTACACTAAAATTAGCGTTTTTTGAACCACGGAGAAGCACCGCCCCATCCTCTATGTAGTTCCGCCCTGCTTCCACCTTTCACAAATCACATTCTCTTAATTTTATGGTTCTTCTTATCTTTTTGGCTTATAGAAAGCAACTATATACCGAAAGTTTTGGCTGGAAATTAAATTAACGTTAACAATTTTCTTACAAAGTCTTCTCCTTCGAAGGAAACTCGCGATGGCCAAACATGCATTTAGTTTCGCATTATATATCAATTTCCATAATTGTATAATCCAGTTCCTGTATAAATACATGCCCATTCTTATATATTATAGTTGAACTTCAAATGATTATTACGTCCGAGAGCTCTTTTCTCTTAAGAGATTTTACCGAAATAAAATATATTTTATTAAACTTGTCTCTATGTATATGTGGTTTACATTTTGTATGCCAAGAAGAGCCGTACCTTATGTCCTTATCACATTAATTCTTCACATGGCTCACAATTCTTTCGCAATACAATGTTATATCATTTGGTCGACTTATGAGACTGACAAGCGTGAAAAATTCGTTACTGCAGTAAAATCTTTGAAAAATTTCGAATGTTGAAAATGACGAAGTTTTAGATCCGTTACCGGTTGATCTCAAACCAAATTCATGGGTTTTATGCTTACGCAATCGAATATAGAAATGGTTGGGAGTATTAAAATTGTTGCACTATATTTTTCCCATTTGTCTTGAACAACTTGGTTTGTCTTGAACAATTAGCTTTATTGTTGTTCAAGCACAAATGCATCAACTACATTTTCTCATGAAAGCAATCTTAATGACCATATCATGACATAAGACCACCATCCATAAAAGGCTTCATCAATGCATTGTGATTGTAAATGATATTATTATACATCATACTAAAATACAGTAAAACTCAAAACTTAATGCTGAACAGCTGAAGATTCATACTATATAATGGGAAAGCTTCGTTAAGTTTTCACTTGTACTTTAAGACAAATTTCAACATATTATAATAAGTCAAAACAAGAGGTATCTACATGGAAATTTACTGAAACTTCCTGTAATACATAATTAAAGACTCATTAGCTAGTCCACTTTCTTAAAGTTGATGTGAAAGGTTACCGAAGCTTCCCAAAATAGTATGAAAACTAAAGACGCATTAGGTAGTCCACTTGACTAGCTTCCTATATATAGAAGATGCGATTTATGCACTCAGATCTCACTTTACATAATATTAACACCACTTTACAAAAATCATTGTGCTAGTAGTGAACAACAAAAAGAACAAGATGACATGGGACATGAATCAATTAGGGTCTATGATGGCGGGAGGTATGTTCGTTTGGGCTGTAGTTGGAAAATGGTTTCCAAAGGAGTCTCGTGAGTATTTCGAAAAATACTTTCACAAGATCATTAGCTATATTTACCCGTATATCGAAATCACATTTCATGAGTACCAAGGAGATGATTTCGAGCGAAGCAAAGCTTATGTCGCCATTGAACGGTACCTTAGCTCCAACTCTTCAAATAAAGCTAAACGGCTCAAAGCAAACGTGGTTAAAGACTGCGAACCCGTTGTCTTGAGCATGGACGACTATGAAGAGGTCCGGGATGAGTTTAAAGGTATCCAAGTTTGGTGGACTGCTAGCAAAACTATCCCTTCACAAAGGGCTATGTTTTCGTATCGTGATGATGATGGTGAAAAAAGGTACTATAAGCTCACATGTAAAAGAGAACATCGTGATATCATAACAAAATCGTACGTGCAACATGTGCTCGATGAGGGGAAGGCTATCGCGGTTAAAACAAGGCAACGTAAGCTCTATACTAACAACAAGAGCGAAAATTGGTCCGGTTATAGGAGGACAATGTGGAGCCATATTATATTTGAGCATCCTTCTACTTTTGATACTCTAGCAATGGACCCGAAAAAGAAGAAGGAGATTTTGAACGATTTAATAACGTTCACCAAGTCAAAAGACTACTATAAGAAGGTCGGGAAATCATGGAAACGAGGGTATCTTCTTTACGGGCCCCAGGAACCGGAAGTCGAGTATGATTGCAGCTATGGCAAACTTACTCGAGTATGATATATATGATCTTGAACTAACCTCGGTGAAAGATAACACTGACTTAAGGAAGCTACTAATCGAGACATCGAGTAAGTCTATTATTGTAATCGAGGATATCGATTGTTCACTTGATTTGACAGGACAACGAAAGGAGAAAAAGGACGAGAGTAAGGATGATGAGAAAGACCCCATTCAGAAAAAAGTTGAAGAGGGAAAGGGTAAGAAGAATAAAGAAAGTGAAGTGACTTTATCCGGGCTCTTAAACTTTATAGATGGACTATGGTCTGCTTGTGGTAGCGAAAGACTAATCGTGTTTACAACAAACCACGTTGAAATGCTTGATCCTGCTCTTATTAGAAGAGGCCGAATGGATAAACATATCGAGCTATCATATTGTTGTTTTGAAACATTTAAAGTTCTTGCAAAGAACTATTTGGATATCGAGTCACATGACTTGTTTGCAACGATTGAGCGATTGCTGGGCGAGACCAACATGACTCCAGCCGATGTTGCGGAAAATTTGATGCCAAAGTCAGATGAAGAGAATGCCGATACGTGCTTAAACAACTTGGTTAAGTCTTTAGAAGACGCAAAAGAAGAAGCAAGACTTAAAGTTTTGGAGGATGCTAGGATCAAAGCTGAAGAGGAAGCAAGTAAAAAGAGTAAATTAAATGATGAAAAGACACAAGCTGATAATGCTACAAAAGAAAACAGTGAAAAGGCACAAGCTGATGATGCTAAAGAAAATGGTGGAAAGGCACAAGCTGGTGATGCTAAGGAAAATGGTGAAAAGGCACAAGCTGGTGATGCTAAAGAAAATGGTGTGATCAAAACATGAATACAAAAATGACCAAAAACCATGCCACTGGCAAGGTGTGATATCAAGTATTTAAATTTAGCATGGGCTATTTGTTTAGAAAAATAAATATGATTTTCGGAATGTGTGTTTATTATTTAGGGTGCGTTTGCTTAGTTGATGGTTTAGGATATGATTGATTTGGTGTATGATTTGATGTATAGGGGATGTTATTGAAATGTGAAGAATGAGAAAAAATATTAACCACATATTTTAAATAATGAAGGAGAAATAATATGGAGATGCATCTATTTTTGTAGATGAATCTCAAATTTGTGGTTATAGTTTATTCTCATTCTTCTCATCTTAATTATATTTCTCATTTGATCCTTACTCTTGATGTATGTATAAAATGTTTGTTTTATGGTTTGGGGATATAAATTGAATTTAAAATATGAGAAGTGCTACACTCACATAAATTTTATAAAAATAAATTTCTTTTTGTAAACATCATGTGGGTGTACCATTTCTTTTAAAATATATTATTCTTTTAAATGTAAAAACTGAGATGGTGAAATTGACCCATATTTATAAATTTGATTTAAAATATATTACTCGTATTATTTTAGTTATTATCCCCACTTATCACGTTAGAGTTTATTAAAACCCTCTTGGGTGTTATGGCATTTTAAAAATCCATCCACATATACTAAACAATTGAATCATTTTTAGTTTGATTCCAATAAAGTAAAAACACATACCAAATGCACCCTTAATGTAATTGGCATTTTTTTTCTTACAGATCATGTTGAAAGACTATTTAGATTAATGAATTGTTTTTTATTACATACCTCCCAAATAATATATATAGCCAAACCCTAACATATGGGCTTGGCTCAAGCAATAGTAATACTAGTCTACACAAATAAACCCACTAACGGATTTTGCGGGAGCCACATTTCTAAGCTCTCAAACGGATTTTGCGTTATGCATGTGGCACTATGTGTTATGCTGATTGGTAGGCAACAATCTTCTCTCCTGAGCCTCTAAGCTCTCATGTTACGCTTTCTCGTCCCATGCTGAAACAGAATATTGTGGTATTGCCAATGCGGTTTCCGAGACTTGTTGGTTACATAATCTCTTGCGTGAGCTTCACACACCATTGTCTTCTGCTACGCTTGTGTACTGTGATAATGTTAACGTGGTTTATCTCTCTTATAATCTCGCGCAACATCAACACATGAAACATATTGAGATCGACATCCACTTTGTTCAGGATTTAGTTGATGTTAGACATGTGCGTGTTTTGCATGTCCATTTTCGTTATCAGTTTGGGATATCTTCACCAAGATCATTTCTTCTGCTTTTTTGACGAATTTAAAGACAGTTTGAGTGTTCGTTCTACTCCCGCTTCAACTGCGGGGGCAGCTAGTGGGTTTATTTGTGTTAGGCTAGGCACAACAGTGACCATTAGCGACCTTCATTTTATCTACTACATCAACTTTCTCTCTCCGGAAACCTACAAATGACTTTTTACCACACTAAGACAACCTACACTACAAAAACATACCCCAAAAATATTCTTTTTTAATTAATTAACACACACACAAAACATATACAATTTCGGTCGTCCAGACGACCTAAACCAAAAGAAAATGAGCCCTCGACCTTGGACGACCTACTTTGCACACCAAGGGCGACCTTCATTTGATTTGCTCGACCTACACCATGGCCGAATCAAATGGCTTTACTGCGCTTAGCCCTAGACTAGTATTACTATTGTTTGAACCCAATCTCATGTGTTAGGATTTGGCTATATATATTGTTTGAGAATTGTGTAACAAAAAACAATTCATTAATCTAAATATAGTCTTTCACATGTAAGTGGTATTCGAAAAGCAGTATTATAAGCTTCACTATTTGTTTAATTTTGTTTTCCCGAATCCAAATCACAGTTCAAGTGTAGTATAGTAGGTGTGAAGTGCCTTCTGGCCATCTAGCAGCATCAGAAGACAATACTTAACTTTCATGTGGCTTATATTTAGAGAAGATATATAAAACCAAACAGACCATTTTTTGTTTCAAACATCAAATGAAATCCAATACTTATGTCTTTCTTGAAACACTTGTATATAAAAATTTAAATACTATTGCTTTCATAAAAGGGTCACTCACTAAAAACCAAAATTTTCAGGTGTCACTAGCTTGTATGTATGCAAGTGCACGCTACCTACTTTTTATTTTTATAGCACGTACCCTCTTGATATATAACATAATATTTATTTCACAAGCATCAAATAAAAAGTATATTCATAAGACGATACGAGCCTTGTTCAAGAACTACTTCAAATTATGATTTAAAAAAAGAATAATAACATTAAAAATAAAAAATAAAACACTACTACTACTATACGGAGTAGTATACAAAATCAAACGTTATGTATGGGCTTAGCTAAGAAAAGTCAAATTGTAAACGTATTGTGAATTAGCTAAGAAAAAGAACAAGATCGACTGAAAGCAAAATCAGATTGGATTTAACTATTAATTAACTGAACTTTGTACCTGCGAATGAATTAGCAAAAATTTTGAAAATTTCATTTGAATGTGGTGTATCGATATATTTAAATTACCTTGGAACTATGGTCGATGTTGTCACTACAACAATCGGACTGACGGCGAGAGGTTTTCTCCGGGACACAATGTCCCCAAAAAGTCGCTAAACGACAAAATTGAATCGACGTGGCACATGAATTCACCGACTTGTTACGAAATTTTCAACGAGAGCTTTCGCGGGACATGTCCCAGAAAAAGGTATTTTGATTTTCATGAAATTTTGACGGATAGTCGAAATTCAACGCGCCGTTCGGCGGGGACTTGTCCCGCGTAAAGTATTTTTCAACATTTACCAATAATTGGGCATAGTCAATAGCGTGGTAATTATATCGCTGAAAATTCCCGAAACCTTTTTGGGGACATGTCCCGGTAAAACCTATCGAGTAATTACACTTTATATACCATATCTTATCCTCAAATTTCTTATCTTCACATATCCTCAAAACCATCATATCTTATCTTCACAAATTTCTACCATATCTGATCTTTACACAAATTTCAAAACCTGTGATGGAGCAATTTAATCCTTTTATGTGTTCTTGTGGAGTAGGAAATATAAGATTAAGAACATCACATAAAGATTATTCATCCGGACGACAATATTATTCATGTCCTATGTCAAAGGTGAACAATCATACATTTCTATTTATGTAAATATACAAATTATTAGGTTGTAATATCTTAAAATTTTCTTATTATGTAACGACCGAAAAAGATAATGGATGCGGATATTTTATGTGGAAGGATGCATTTGATTTAGTACTTAAGAACAATCTGCACCAACAGTGCTCGATTTGCCATGAAAAGATCTTAGGATAAGCTTCTTTGGAAACACAAAAACATGTGCTAGAGACAAGAATAAGGGTGCTTGAGGCCAAACTTGAAATGGCAACGATTCACGACGACCACGCATGTCGGTCGGATGCATTACTTAAGTGAAATGTTAGGTGACATGGAAAATCTTCGTATGTAGTAATAGTAGTAGTAGTTGTTGTTGTTGTTGATGCTGCTGTTGTTGTTGTTGTTGTTGTTGTTGTTGTTGTTGTTGTTGTTGTTGCTAATCAAAGTAGTAGTTGTTCTTGTATTTGCTGTTGTTGTTGTTGTTGTTGTTGTTGTTGCTCTTGTTGTTGCTATACTTGGTCGTTTAACATGATACGTATACCAATAGCTCATATACTTGGTCGTTTAACATGATATGTGCCGTAGCACATATACTCGCTCGTGTAACATGATCGTCTACCATAGCACCTATACTTGGTCGTTTAACATGATCGTATACCATAGCACCTATACTCGGTCGCTTAACATGATCGTCTACCATAACACATATACTTGGTGGTTTAACATGATACGTATACCATAGCACCTATACTCGGTCGCTTAACATGATCGTCTACCATAGCACCTATACTTGGTCGTTTAACATGATACGATACGATAGCACCTATACTCGGTCGTTTAACATGATCGTCTACCATAGCACCTATACTTGGTCGTTTAACATGATCGTATACCATAGCACCTATACTCGGTCGTTTAACATGATCGTCTACCATAACACATATACTTGGTCGTTTAACATGATACGTATACCATAGCACCTATACTCGGTCGTTTAACATGATCGTCTACCATAGCACCTATACTTGGTGGCTTAACATGATCGTATACCATAGCACCTATACTCGGTCGTTTAACATGATACGTCTACCATAACACATATACTTGGTCGTTTAACATGATACGTATACCATAGCACCTATACTCGGTCGTTTAACATGATACGTCTACCATAACACATATACTTGGTCATTTAACATGATACGTATACCAATAGCTCATATACTTGGTCGTTTAACATGATACGTGTACCGTAGCACATATACTCGCTCGTGTAACATGATACGTCTACCATAGCACCTATACTTGGTCGTTTAACATGATACGTATACCATAGCACCTATACTCGGTCGTTTAACATGATACGTCTACCATAGCACCTATACTTGGTCGTTTAACATGATACGTATACCATAGCACCTATACTCGGTCGTTTAACATGATACGTCTACCATAGCACCTATTCTTCTTCTTCTTGTTGTTGTTGTTGTTGTTGTTGTTGTTCTTGTTGTTGCTAATCAAAGTAGTAGTTGTTCTTGTATTTGCTGTTGTTGTTGTTGTTGTTCTTGTTGTTGCTATACTTGGTCGTTTAACATGATACGTATACCATAGCACCTATACTTGGTCGTTTAACATGATACGTGTACCGTAGCACATATACTCGCTCGTGTAACATGATACGTCTACCATAGCACCTATACTTGGTCGTTTAACATGATACGTATACCATAGCACATATACTCGCTCGTAACATGATCGTCTACCATAGCACCTATACTTGGTCGCTTTAACATGATCGTATACCATAGCACCTATACTCGGTTGGTTTAACATGATCGTCTACCATAACACATATACTTGGTGGTTTAACATGATCGTATACCATAGCACCTATACTCGGTCGTTTAACATGATCGTCTACCATAACACATATACTTGGTCGTTTAACATGATCGATACCATAGCACCTATACTCGGTCGTTTAACATGATCGTCTACCATAGCACCTATACTTGGTCGCTTAACATGATCGTATACCATAGCACCTATACTCGGTCGTTTAACATGATACGTTTACCATAACACATATACTTGGTCGTTTAACATGATACGTATACCATAGCACCTATACTCGGTCGTTTAACATGATACGTATACCAATAGCTCATATACTTGGTCGTTTAACATGATATGTGTACCGTAGCACATATACTCGCTCGTGTAACATGATACGTCTACCATAGCACCTATACTTGGTCGTTTAACATGATACGTATACCATAGCACCTATACTCGGTCGTTTAACATGATACGTCTACCATAGCACCTATACTTGGTCGTTTAACATGATACGTATACCATAGCACCTATACTCGGTCGTTTAACATGATCGTCTACCATAGTACCTATACTTGGTCGTTTAACATGATACGTATACCATAGCACCTATACTCGATCGTTTAACATGATCGTCTACCATAACACCTATACTCGGTCGTTTAACATGATCGTCTACCATAGCACCTATACTTGGTGGTTTAACATGATCGTATACCATAGCACCTATACTCGGTCGTTAAAAGTAATTAGATTAGTTTTATCATTTTAGGTTTAATTTAATTATATAATTTTATAATTTATTATTAGTTCTAATTATTAAAATGAAAGTTTTAATTTTATAAGTAAACCTTTTCCTGGGACATGTCCCAGGAAAGTTTTGAGCTAAATTTTCATTTAGCTCGCACTTTTTGTTTTATCCCGCCATAAGTTTTCTTGGGACATGTCCTCGTAAAGGTCTTGCAAGAAGACAAATAAAACTTTCCAGGAATTGTCCCCAAAAGGAGAAAAGAAATATTAACCTCAATTATTAGCGGATCCGGTCTCACTCGGGAAAAAAAGCGAAAAAAACCCTTCTTCCTCCTCTCAACTCACCACCACAAGACCGCTACTCACACCACCACCACCACCACTCGCTACTCTTCCCTATACACTCGCACCACCTGCACCACCTCCATTGCTACTCTCAACCCTCTAATTGTTTAATTCTTTTCTCAAACCCTCTCATTGTTTAATTCTTTCTCTTCCCCTACTCTCACAACATCCGAGACCGAGACCACGTCACATTTTTTAATTTTGCTTATTTTAATTTTTCCGCTTTTTATTTTCGTTATTTTATTTTTCTTATAATTGTTGTTATTTGTTAATTGTTAATTGTTAATTGTTAATTGTTAATTGTTTAATTTTAATTTATAATTTTTTAATTTTTTTAGTGCGATGGTGTGGTGTGACCAACAATAATTGTGAGCCGAGACCGAGCCGAGACCACAACCGTGGGCCGAGACCAAAAGGTATGTTTATTATTATTTTTGTTAATTTTTTTTAGCGGGGACATGTCACCGGCGAAAGTTTATAGCTCCCTATTTTTGAATATATATGTATTTTTTTAGCTTCCTGTTAATATGAGTAGGGTATAGCTCCTTTATAGTTATTGCTGTTAAATGACAAATTTGCCCTCTAAAAGTATAAGGCTTCACTGCAACGCAAATAGGACACAAGCTGGAAGTTGTAGTAGATCGATAATAAATCACCGTTCAACAAAAAATTACCATCCACTTTGCAGCTTAGACGTATCAACTTGGTTCACGGATTAAGTACTATCTATATCAACTGGCTTAATCATAAATTTTGTTATTCCAAAACCGGATGAAGTTACTGATCAAGCATGGCAGCTACTTTCCATATTTGTGTCCACTATCTCTGAGTGAGACTTTGATTGCTCCGGCTATGCCGAGTACTACTGCTAGAGCTGGTGGGATTTTCTTGCCTATTATCAAGTCTTTGTCTCTTGCGGCTGGGAGTATGCCTAATGATCCATCTGCGAAGAAACTTGGGTCAGTTTTGAAGGGTAATAAACAATTAGATCTGCATGATTTACTTATTAGGTCGTAGTTTATGGGTATCATACTTCCATGTCAAATAACTTAATCACTATCGTTATTCATGTGTTGCCATTAGTTTTGATATAATATCTGCTATACCTCAACGTGATACATGCCTATCTCGAACACAAGATAACTCCTTGTCACCATTATCGCTTATTGAACATGTTCTCTTGGACTTGACATATCAATCCGTGTTATCTTGGACTTGACATTGAAGAAGTGATCAAGTAAACCATTGGTGTGTCCGGCTCCATTGGGGTGCGTTTGCTTGTTTATTTCTGCACCAAGAGTGCGTTTGTATTCTTGAATTCAGCCTCTTTAGGGTCGTTTTCCCCAATTTCCGTGTTATAAAGGGTTGTTTGCCGCTGATTCTCGGTCATAAAGGGCCGTTTGGCCGCTAATTTTCAGCTCATAAAGGGTCCATTTGCATTGTTTGTGACCAGAAAGGGTGTTTTGATCTAGCTTCTTTAAGTGTTTTGTCGGGGACATGTCCAACTTGAGATTGCTGATAAGGTTTTAAAAGGTACCATTTTGAGGGGTCGTTTAAGTCCTTATTTGATCACTTTTGTATCCATTATTGCTTAATATCGTTCCTTTTCACTTTTAGGTCTCTTGAAGGCAAAATCTTTGGAATGGCACTTATTTGGACGAAAAGGCGAATATATGAAGAAATGGCCAAAGTCAAAATCGAGACACTCACGATTCTTTGAAATTAGAAGCGCGGCGTCGAGATGCTTATTATGACGCCGTCCCAAGATTTTGTGACGGTTCGAACTCAAAACTCGATTTTCAAGTGACGACGCCCGCTAGAAGAGTAGGCCGTCGCTACTCAAACGGCCTAGATGCAATCCGCACGACGCCGAAGTCAAGAGGACGGCGTCACGGACATAAGGTGATGCCGTCGCAAGGTTAACGTGGCCAAGACGAAACCCTAATGACGGCGACACGACGGCGTCACGAAACATAAGGTGACGCCGCGCATATGTAATCTTATATATAGAATCCGAATTTTTCGCTTTTGTGGAGAGTCTTTGGGTGAAAACCTAAACCGAACCTAAGGTGTCTTGTACAAGATTTTAGGGTTTTAAACCCTATCTTACATCAAGATAAGTCTTTACTTCATTAATTCAATTATGTCTTTGATTATTTGTGTGTATGCTTGCATGTTCTCCATGTCCGCTAATTTATTTGTGTGTTTGCTTAGGAAGTATGAAACTTAATTATTGAATATTGATTGGTTGTTTCTTGTCTTAGTTGATTAATGATCTAGTAATGCGATAGGTCATTCGTTGTGTACTTAATGCTTGATTCATCTTTGTGAACCTTAGAATATAATTACCCGAGTAGTTGTAGGCTAAACCATCCAAAGAGCGCCTTAGAGTAGGAGTTTATCATCCCTAGTGGGTTTGTAGGCGAGACCCTTTGGTAAGTTCAAAGAGTTGGGAGAAACGACACCCTACAACTTTAGAAACACAACGCAACTAAGAATAAGACGTGACAACTCAACCATCAATAGGAGATAATTAAGGAGTAGTACAACCTAAGTAAACACATCTTTAAACTATCATACGAGCACACATTAATTAGACATAGACTCCCACAACCTTAGTTTAGATAATTAGATAATAGTAGAGTAATCGGTAGAAATACCAACCCCCAAATCCAATACCCGAGATTCGTACCTTTCCATTTCATAAAATATAAAAATACAAAAATAATCTTCCTCAACCTTAACCTTAGCGTAGTAACTCCTTACTAGCATTCCTATTCCCCAGAGAACGATATCAATACCGTGGCTTACCCTAATTACTACACTACAACGATTAGGTTCACCGCTGGGGTGTTATAAAACTTGCTCAAGAAAAGGAAGTTTCCTTGACCCCGAACGACGCGTGTAGCGTTATCAAGTTTTTGGCGCCACGCCGGGAATAGAATAGCTAGTTAGTAGTCCACCTCGCTTAGGTTCTTTGCTTGATTCCTATCAAGTAAACTTTTTCTCATTTTTAGCTTTCTCTTAGTCTATCCCCTTCTTCGTGACCCTCGTTCGTAAAAAAAACCATCACTCACCATGATCCGTATCTTCCATCAAGATTCTTCACTTTACCCGCTCCCAATCCCGAGATTGAGAACGAATCCCAAAAACCCTTCACCCACTCACCATTTTGGTAATCACCTAGGGCATAATGAGATAAATTGGCAATAACAAAGTCCTTTCTATTACTCACGATTCGACGAGGAATTTGATTATGGTGAGGCACTTGATAGCGGAGAGGTCATTAACGAAATTGAGGAAGACCCTCCCAAAGTTTTGACCCTAGGTGTAGGATTGAGAAAGATGGCCCCTTTAACATGCAATTCCCTTGCAAAATAGGACTAGAAGGGTTCGATGCTTATTTGAATTCATTCTTACCTTTAAACTTAATCTCGAGGACCTATACAACAAAATCAAGGTCAATGAGTTAACTTATCAAGGAACAATGTTGTTGAAGCAGTCATTTATTTGCACGTGTTTGTCGGAAGTTTTGCTTATTTGGTAGAGTTCATGGTCTTAGAAGACTTAGGAGAATTTATAGATAAGGACCTCACTCAAGTAATTTTTGGAAAACCTTTCAAAAAATTGACTAGGTTGAATGAACGGATGATTGATGGTCTAATTACATTCTCTGATGAAGTTGAAGATTTCATCTACCAAATGCCACGCGATCATCCTAGGTTTAAACATAAGGACATCGAGGTTTGTAATAGAATGACCCCTATTCCATTGCTTAGTGAAAGGGATAAGCAGAGTGGGCTTAGGTACCCATATGAGAAAACTAAGCGGTATTACAAAAATGCCTTGAATTAGGAGATGATTACAAAAAGAATGAAAGAGCGTTGGAATGGCTTAAGTATGAGCACGAGAGGATAGGTGAGGAAGCGTGGGAGCACGACTATGAGTCTAGCTACAAGACTCTTTAATAAAGAAAAGCGCTTAGTGGGAGGCAACCCATGCTTAATTGTTTGCTTGTTAGTGTCATATATCTTTTATTAATTGTTTATCCTCATATTTAAATTTGTAAAAATGCTTTATTTTGTTTTTAACCTCGTCTTAATTGCACATAAAGGTATTTTACATAAGGGATAAGTGTAGGAGGATTACACACGTTTTCAAAAGAAACGTAAACATGAGAATAACAATTAACTAAAAGATATTTATGTTTGTTTGTTCGAGTCAAATGCTTGTATCGAGTCATAATGGATGTTTTGCGTAATTTTTTTTGATTCTAAAGATGTAAATTTTTACGTAATTTTTCCGTAAAATCGCAGCACCGCTTTTTGTCGATAACCGACGCGGCGTCGAGAAGGAGTAAAACATCGATTACTTTTTTTCGTTTTCGAGCTACTTATAAATTTTGGAATTTTCGGTCTTAATTTTCTTATAAATTCAGAAACATCCATTCCACAAGCATTATATCCTAGTTTAAATCAAGTCTTATATATATTATTACCGCCGATTTTACGCGAAGGTTTCGTTTGTTTTCTTCAAGTGTGCGGTTTAGTTTGTCGAAGAAGTTACATAAGATTGGAAGGAGCTTTTCACGCAATAATTCTTCTTGAAAAGGATTTAACCACCACTTTACACGGATCCTACCGAGCTAATCGGGGAGTATTAGTTTCTTCGCTTTTAACTACCTTCTTTATCATAACTTTGATACTTTCGGGGAACATTGGGGACAATGTTCGGTTTAAGTGTAGGGAGGGAAAATAAACGAACTTTGAAACTATGCTTATCCTTGAATATTTGCTTTGTCCAAATGTGATTGTGTAATAAACCATGAGAAAATGTCGGTTAGGGTAATTTTGGCACCAAATTTAAAATTTTCATGACATATAGGGTGGGCCATTAGTCTTAACAAAAGCGTCTCATGGATAGGAAGTTGCATGACTAGCACAAAACCCTTTACCACCCAAATTCCACCAAAATGCGAGGATCGCCTTAGATTAGTAGGAATTAAAGCATTCATCTTTAATGCTTAGAGTGTGAACCGGTAGTATATTAGATTCTAGAACTTGTTTTGTGATGCATTCGAGTTCGCAAGTGAGGCTACACTTGTGTAGTTAGGAATAACTAAATGATAAGAGGCATTAGGATAACCCTTGTTCGATACCGTAATATAATTACTTCTTCCATATCGGTTGAGTAATTCCCCACACCCTTATGCGTTGTACTCATCTTTAGTACACGATACCCCTAGTTAACCCCACGAGCCTATCCTTTTCGCTTCTCGTGATGTTTCGGTTTTCCCGAATATCAATGAAGAGCATTGTTTACACCCCACCCCAAATATACACCCAAATCGCTTTAGCCTACCCCTTATGCACTCACTTTTAGTGCAAATGTTTGTTATCACCCCAAACCCTTAGTTCAATTATCTAGTTGCTTGCATAAGTTGCTAAGTCAAGTCATATCCTTTGTATACGCTTTGGGACGATTGGGATTCATGGGAAAAGTTAAAGTTTATGAAATGACGGAAGGAACGTTAAATTCAAATTCCTTTGTT
The DNA here is from genome assembly GCA_022545495.1 of Chrysanthemum lavandulifolium. Taxonomy (NCBI): domain Eukaryota; kingdom Viridiplantae; phylum Streptophyta; class Magnoliopsida; order Asterales; family Asteraceae; genus Chrysanthemum; species Chrysanthemum lavandulifolium. The sequence goes on along the minus strand of CM040240.1, from coordinate 250,074,286 downwards.
TGCGTAATAATGTACCCCAAGTGTTTTGATCTTTTCAATTCGGGTCAAATTAGTGTTAGAATAATAAAACTCAAGTGTAGGGATATACCTTTAAATCCCTAGTATTTTGATGTTATCGTAGAGGATGGTAGAGTAAAGTGTATGAAAAAAAATAGAGTGTGAAAAAAAAAAAAAAAAAAAAAAAAAGCTACCATCCTACATCTATCTTTGAATTTATGTTTATTTATTTCGGTTATCTAGAGTTTAGAGTGTCGAGTCTTGGCTTAGCAACGCCATTCTTCGATGCATTTAACATAGAGATTTTTGACTTACCACCACCAAATAGCCTATCCCACCAAACCCTTGTTTCCTACCGTAAGCCTAACATTACAACCCTTTAAAAGACCTCTTTGATAGTCTTTCCTAGGTGCTTACGCCAAAGCGATGGAGGTTTGATCTATTCTCAAGCCTATGGTAATCTATGTACTAGGACCGGTTAATGAGTGTTTATCTTCCATTTCCTATTTGTTATATTTCATATATACACCCGGAGAGATGCGAGTATCTAAACACCCCATGTGAGGTGCTAGTATGTAATTTCCGTGCTTGTTATGACTTTATGGGGCTTATATGTGTTGTGGACCGCTTTGAATTAATGCTTCATGACCCTAACTTATAAATTAATTGGCTAAAAGCACATTTGCTTGAGGACAAGCAAATAACAAGTGTAGGGATATTTGATAAGGTTTTAAAATGTACCATTTTGAGGGTCGTTAAGTCCTTATTTGATCACTTTGTATCCGTTATTGCTTAATATCGCTCTTTTCACTTTTAGGTCTCTTGAAGGCAAAATGGGAATGGCACTTATTTGGACGAAAAGGCGCGAATATATGAAGAAAATGGCCAAAGTCAAAATCGAGACACTCACGCTGTTTGAAATTAGAAGGCGACGTCGCCGATGCTTATTGCGACGCCGTCCCAAGATTTTGTGACGGTTCGAACTCAAACTCAGATTTTCAAGTGACGACGTCCAGTTGTAAAGAGTAGGCCGTCGCTACTCGACGGCCTAGATGCAATCCGCACGACGCCGGTCAAGAGGACGGCGTCACGGACATAAGGTGACGCCGCGCAAGGTTAACGTGGCCAAGACGAAACCCTAATGACGGCGACACGACGGCGTCCATTTAAACATAAGGTGACGCCGTCGCATATGTAATCTTATATATAGAATCCAATTTTCGGTTTTGGTGGAGAGTCTTTTGGGTGAAAACCTAAACCGAACCTAAGGTGTCTTGTACAAGATTTTAGGGTTTTAAACCCTATCTTACATCAAGATAAGTCTTTACTTCATTAATTCAATTATGTCTTTGATTATTTGTGTGTATGCTTGCATGTTCTCCATGTCCGGCTAATTTATTTGTGTGTTTGATTAGGAAGTATGAAACTTAATTATTTAATATTGATTGGTTGTTTCTTGTCTTAGTTGATTAATGATCTAGTAATGCGATAGGTCATTCGTTGTGTACTTAATGCTTGATTCATCTTTGTGAACCTTAGAATATAATTACCTGAGTAGTTGTAGGCTAAACCATCCAAAGAGCACCTTAGAGTAGGAGTTTATCATCCCTAGTGGGTTTGTAGACGAGACCCTTTGGTAAGTTCAAAGAGTTAGGGAGAAACGCATACCCTACAACTTTAGAAACACAACGCAACTAAGAATAAGACGTGACAACTCAACCATCAATAGGAGATAATTAAGGAATAGTACAACCTAAGTAAACACATCTTTAAACTATCATACGAGCACACATTAATTAGACATAGACTCCCACAACCTTAGTTTAGATAATTAGATAATAGTAGAGTAATCGGTAGAAATACCAACCCCCAAATCCAATACCCAGATTCGTACCTTTCCATTTCATAAAATATAAAAATACAAAAATAATCTTCCTCAACCTTAACCTTAGCGTAGTAACTCCTTACTAGCATTCCTATTCCCTAGAGAACGATATCAATACCGTGGCTTACCCTAATTACTACACTACAACGATTAGGTTCATCGCCTGCTAGGGTGTTATAAAACTTGCTCGAAGAAAAGGAAGTTTCCTTGACCCCGAACGACGCGTGTGGCGTTATCAATTGCTTTATGTGTCGCCTAAGAATGAAATAGAGTTTTGCCGGGGCGTGTCCATTTGCCCATTGCTTGATGTTCCCGTAAAGGTGTATGTAGTTAACGAAGCTCCATTTATAAGTGTCACTTTAAGATATTGATTGGGCATATGTAGGATTGTAGGCTACTGTTTATCTTTGTCAGAGTTTTTACTAGTACTAGTATTGTTATCACTTTTATTCTAAGAACTCTCTTGTGCAACTCTTCCAGGTGAAAAATGATATGGTTTAATAAAAAGAAAGAAAAAAGACCAGCCCGGCATTGTTTGTTTGTTTATTTATTTAATTATATATATGTTTCTTCACTAATTTGTATGTTCGTTTAACATATGGCAGATGTTGTAGCTAGGTCTCACGGTGGCGACGGAGGTAATTCGCCACCTCGTGGCCCCTCGAGGAGGATAGGCAGCAATTGCTCGCGTAAGAATTTCTGAATTATTTTTCACTAAACTATATTTGATTACATGTTATTTTAAATTGATAAAATGTTATTTTATGTCATCATCACTTGAATTTGATTACTTGTAGGCTCTAAATCAAAAGTCGCAGACACAAACGCAAAATTGGGAAAGGCGGTAAGGTGGTGCGTGGTCCCACGAAGAACACGGCATCAAGGCGAAGAGGGCAATGGATGGTCGCCTGTGTCGATCGATTCGCCCAACCCGGAGGGGTTTTGGACACACGTGGGCCCTCACTCTTCTTGGTTCTCCAACTATGTTGGGGAGGTGTTACGTGCCTCGATTCCCATGTATTGCGAGTCATGGGCTAAGGTTCCCGAATCGGCCAAGTCCCACATCCATGAGTATCTACACGTAAGTTTTTTTTTTAACCTTTATTTAAATTTGTATATTTATTCAAACTTGTTTGTTTATTTAAAACTTGTATATTTTTTTATTTATATTTTATTGCAGCACTACTTTGATCTGGACACACACCTTGCTGGCCCGAATGGAGATAAGATTGTTGATGATGATCGAATATTATCTCCAAAACGATACGACGACAACAAATATCGGTACAAAAATATAACTTTACGGCGGTGGGATGGAGAAAATTGAGGAGATAAAAGAAAGCGCCCGAGAGAACAAGACGCCAGAGGATTGGGATGCGTTGGTAAATTTCGGATCGACACTTTATAATAATAATAATAATTCATTTATATAATAGTTTTTATAATTTAAAATACGCAGGTTAAGCTTTGGACAGACCCCAAGAAGCAAAAGATCTCAGAGGTGAATCGACAAAACCGAATGGCGAACACGAGCTCTAGCCTTCACGGATCTCAGTCGTATGCTGCTATTCGCCATAACTTCGTAAGAAACTATTTAATAATTTTATTTATATATATACATGGTGTTTGGTGTGTCGTTATTGATTTTATTTCTAAACAGTTGACCAGCGAGGATGATGCGGGGGTCGGAGAAGACTTGATAGAGCTTTACCGTCTGAACCATACGAGGGGCGATGTCTTTGAGTCCTCGTTATCTGAGGCTAGATATGTAAGTATAATTTATTTTCAAAGTCACCCGTTTTGATGATATATAATGCATTCGACTTATATATTACTTTTCTTGTTTTTGTAACTAAATGAAATGAGATGTTGCGGATGCGGGAAGAGAGCACCTCGATGGGACTCGCATGACCGACCGTGAGATTTTGCGTATCGTTATTGGTGGTAAGCAAGACGGTCATATTCCCGGTGTAGGTCATGTCTTACCCGGGTGGAGTGAATAAGACCTTTAGCACCTCCCGACCTCGTGATGCGGTGGATGTGTCCTCACCGCGGAAACAAGGTCGTAAATGCATCGAGGAGCTCGCTACGCGAGGACTCGGATGGAGCAGTCATGGATTTTGTGAGGTCATTCCCGGCTTGGCGCAGAGCGAATACAATCCGCCCGGATCAAGTGCTACTCCACCGGTGGGTCAGTGCTACTCCAAAGCAGTGGGTCAGTGCTACTCCACCGGGATCCGGAGAGGGTGGGTCGGGATCTCGTGCTACTCCATCCCATGAGTCTAGAGATACCGGGACGGTAATGGGGGTAGTGGGGTTTGAGATGTCGATTTATGTTACTTTAACACATTTTGGATACGCTTATGCGTAATAACATGGATTATTATGTCGTTTATGTGCTAGGATTCCCGTAAATGGATTATACGTATAGTTTTGGACCATTTGCGGATAGGTAGTTTTGGATAGTTTTGTAGATGATCATGCGTTAACGGTTTAGGAACCGTTTTGGCGATTTTGGAAAAGGATAACTATGTTAGCGATTGATGGGTATATATGATATTATGTTTAGCGAATTTGTGTTATGATTGATGGGTATATATGATACTATGTTAGCAAGAACAGTTGTAGATTTTTCCGAAAATTTACGGAAAAATCTAGAAATTACCCATTTTGCGACAATTTTCGCATATTGGGTCATTAGTTTCTTGGGGACATGTCCCCAGAAACACGAACTAGTAACGAATTAGATTACTTTAAGTAACGTTTAAAATAGTTTCCCGGGACCGCCTCCCAGAAAACATGACTAATGACGAATTAGGCTACTATAAGTAAAATTTAAAATTGTTTCCGGGACGTGTCCCCGGCGATGAGTGATGCCACGTTGGACATATATGACCGGCGACAATCGACTGTGGGACCCACATGTCCCCGATAAAAGTGACAAACAGTCCTCGGGGAAAGTATCCCCGAGAAGGTATTGCCGGGGTCTTTTTCTCGGGGACATGTCCCCGGGAAAAGGTTTCGTAGGGGACATGTCCCCATGAAGCTCTCAAACGTCGCTGCGAAAGTTTAAATGTTGTAGTGTGTGTTGCTTTTACACTTTGCACAATAGAAGCGATTAGGGATAGCTGCATTTGAAGTCTGATTATTACTCTGTTAGTAGGCTTATGTTGTAGGCTCGGCCCATGTTGGGCATAGGGTTATATTTGTATTACTTGTATTTATACTAAACCGGTGATTAGGGTTTGATAATGAATATATAGAGAATATTGTAACCTCCTACATGGTATCACGAGCTTTTCACCGATCCTAAAACAACTTGCTTCCGCCTTTTCGATCACAGTTTCAGTTTTACCGATTGTTTCTCGGTGGTTTCCCGTTTCTCGACTAAGTTTAGTCGACGTTTCTTGGCTAAGTATAGCCACTGGTTTAATCGATTGAAGTTTCAGTCGGGTTTTTGTTTTGGTTTCTTCCTCCTTACTGTTCGACAATCCCAACATGACAAACGACACCCCACCCCCCACACCGGCACTTACCTTATCGGACAAACTGATGGCTATGAATCATTTAACCACGTTTGTTCCCGAAAAACGGATGTCGATACGATGAATTATTCCTCGTGGATGTATTACTTTTCACATCTATGTCATGGCCATTGGATTTTGGATCATCTTGTTGATCCTGTTTTGTAACTTAATCCTTTAGGCTACAATGTTGGTCAACCTTTTTCTTGCAGGTTCTGCAAGAAATGTAATACTATACCGATTGTGTTCTTTTTGGAATCACGTTAGGGTAAAAGCTATAAATGCTTAATGTACTTCCATAAGAACTCATTATGCTTTCTCAACTTTTTTTATTGTCATTACACTTAACCTTGTTTACGGTCAACATATCATTATACATATCCGAACCCACACCTTTCACATAAAAAGACACAAATACCCTTGTCTTCTTCCCTTAACCATTTAATGCTTATTTCTCCTTCAAGCAGCAGCCATTATTTATAAGTCGTGATGCACCATTATTTATAAGTTGTGATGTGTTATATGTATAAAAGTGATGTAAACATCATAAAATCTCATACAAAATCATGTATGAATAATTTTTATGTACGCATCACATTTGGTGATAACTGATATGCATATCATTTAGCATTATGTATGCCTACTTTTGAATTTTTAAACATATCTGGTACTTCTTAAAACTATGGTTAGCATGAGAAAAAATTGTATACACATAGATTACAAATAAGTTGACGAAAACGTTTTCGATGGAGCTTATTTAACCTTAACAGTGATCCATTTACATCTAAATCTTGGAGAAATGTTTGTGTTGGATGAGTTTGTTTTTGTGGATTCCGGTTGGGACTACTACTCATCGCCACTGTGGTTGGATAACGGAGACACGGTGGCTATAACGCCGGTTGTGTCATGTGGTAGCTTTATGTTTGATGCCTCATTATGGCAATCTTGTTGACACAGAAATATAAATGATGCTTTTATTCAGTTTTTACTTTTTTTTTAAAAAAAAATGAAATTATAAAGGGGAAGAAGATAAAATGTTGAAATGACCAAATTACCTTCAATAAATATGCATAATGATATTATTGAGAGTTATTAAAGCATAACGAGTTATGATGGAAAGTACGTTAAGCATTTATAGCTTTTACCCATCATGTTATTGTTCCTAGAACAACACATTAGGTAACCCATTGTCCGATGTAAACGTATTAGATTTTGGTTTAGCAATAGTATCAGAAGCAACTTGTGAAATTTTAATAATAACATTAGGTAGACTTACTTTCAAAATATCTTGAAGTTGGTCAACAGACTTTAGTTCTGGTTTTTTAACATATTCGTCTTGAATTGAATGGATTGAATGACAAGTTTAGGCAAACTTATCGCAGTATCATTTGAACCGCTTCTTTCGAGGATTCTGGATTAAAAATAAAAAAACTTGCATTCCTATATCAAAATACGGCAAGAAAAAAATCGAAAAAATATATATTTATGTAAGAACCTTTTATTGAAGTCATGAATATCTTCTAAATCAGCATTTATAAACAATCGGCTTCCAAAGTATGCATTTTGAGCCACATAATTTCCTGAAATAATATTAACAAAAGTTTATAGAACATCCAATTCTATTTTTCAGTGACAAGTTAATGCAAAGATAAAGATTGTTTCAACCTTGCCACATCTTAAGTCTTGCATTTTGAATTATTATGATGACAGGAGATTGTGTTTCATTGCTTGCAAGTTGGTGTGCATGAACATCCCAAAGAAGTTCTAATTGTCCTACCGCTGCATAACATTATGTTTATGAGTTTGGCTAAAATTTGGGTTGATGCTATAACAAATATAAAAGCAAAAAAGCTATGAATCAAATGAAGTGTGTACTAGTTCTAATTTGTGACTCTCTTTCCCTTTACGATCATACACTTCTAGATTCCCACAATGGGATTACATAGTCGATAATGTCTGAGGAATTTGGTGGAGAAAACATTTTATCACATACAAATTTATAAGCACGCACGGGATATTTAAATAATAAATTGTAACTGTAAAATAAAAACAAACATACCAATTGTAAAGTTAGGGTCGACATTGTTTGCTAATATGTCTTCCAATGAAACAAAAGAAAAGCCATGTATAAAAAGTGTCTTTTATTATATAAAATAGATGTTCACACGCTTAAAATCCTCAATATTACCTCTCTGAAGCCGTGCTTTAGCACTGTAAAAATCATTCGGTAGTTGTATATATAAAGGAGGGTTATTCATACGGTGGCTATAATTTTATTAAAACCCTCTCTATGAAATAGTAGGGTACTTTTGTCCCTTGTCCTTTTTTTTTTTTTTTTTTTTTTTTAAATAAAAATAAGTGTGTGTATAATAAGTGTGTATAATAATGTATATAATAAGTGTGTATATAATAATGTATTGTACATGTATAATTATTTAGTTTGTATAATAGCACGTTAAATATTACCACATTAAATAACCAAGAACAACAATCGTTATTATTAAATTAAACGTCAACGTTAACATATTATTTAAATACAACAACATCTACTACATATGAAGATTATTCATCTCGCTTAAAAGATCATGGAGCCTTGCACCGACCGACAAGCGTGATCCTCGTGATTCCTTGTCAATTCTAACTCCATCTCCGCTCTTTATTCTTGTCTTCAACGCCTTGATCTCATTATCTTTAGCAACGCAGCTTGAGCACTCGTTGAAGATGAGGCTCGACTAAGGTACCGTCTTTCAAATTCATCTTTCCAACTAAAGTATCGACACCCATAGTCATTTGTACCTGGCTGTTACATGTTAAGAAAATAATAAGAAATGTATTTTTAACAAACAAATTATTTACATAAAACCCTAAGCAAACGTATGATTATTTACTACCGAAAGAGGACATGCATAATACGGTCGGCCCAGAAAGGATTTCGTGGATTTCGCTCTATAATAAATCCTCTATTACATCGACACCGTAAAGGATTTCCTTGGCCCACCGACAAAAGAATTTGCATAAATCAAGAATCAATCATTTACAACATAAAACATGTATCATTTACAATGTTATTATTAATTTAAATATAAACAAGAATCAATCATTTACAACATAAATCAAGAATCAATCACTATGTTTACAACATAAATCATTAATCAATTATTTACAACATAAATCAAGAATCGTCACTATGTTTATAATTATTTACAACATGAATCATTCACTATGTTAGTCGATGCCTATATAATGATTCCCACCGATGCGACTTGGATCCGTGCCTCCTCCATTGTGGGTGGAGATGCGGAAGTGGAGAATGTTCGCCTAGCGCCGTAACAATGTAATGACCTACTGCTCCCCACACGGCCATCACAAAATTCGGGCTTTGTGAGAAGTCCGACCACCGATAAGCGGAAAACACATATTCCAACCCCGTGAGATATAAATGCAATGGGTCGCCTAATCGCCTCGCAATAACCAACCCCGTGTTTGGCATGTCCATGTAGCGATCGTGGGTGCATTTCCATGTCCGGACTCGGTCTATTGTACGGCGAAGTTCGTTAAAACCATCTTCCCCCACAAACCCATGTAAACTCGCCAATGTAGGTCCATCTGTTGCAATAACATCTCGCCTAACTTGGCGCCACAAATCTTGTTGTTCCCAAACACCATGGGCAACGACCGAACCCACAATTTCCGCCACCCACCACAATATATATATCGATTATGTATGGATGCCAAAGGACCGAAGCATACTCATAAGCATTTCGTCTTCTGCATCTCCATCGCATAACCTCGTGTCTTATAGCGGTGTTTTTCGGTGATCACTAGGACCCGTGAAAGAACTATGTCGGCGTTCTTTGTTGAAGTTCGACTTGTGTAGATCTTGTAGCGGTGCTTCTTCGGTGATCTACGGTTGAACTTCATTCAAGTCCGGTCTTCATTCAAGTCCGGACTTGTAGCCTTGCCCATTTTTTCCTTTGCGCTCGGACGCCCACGGGTATTTTTCTCGAATAACAGTTCCCGTGTGTCATCGATGCGGTTGGTATATCGATCTCAACTTCGTTATCATATTCTTCTTGACAAACCACGATGCTTTGGTAAAACATTCTTGAATTGCCGAATGTCATCTCTAAACGAAGTATCATCATCATCATCATCATCGCCATCATCATTACCGAAGAGCTATTCTTCAAGGTGGCCTATTGATATTAGGCCACGGAACATGTAGGGTTCTCCAAAAATATTAAGTTCTTCCAAGGAATGGGGCGCCCAAATCATTAAAAGTAGTATATTACAATGCCGCCAGTAAATAAATCATCGAAATTAATGGGAAAACAACTTGATAGTTATAAATTTACTTACCATGATAGGTGGAGTTCTTTTGCATGAGTTTGAAAGCATGGTGAGAAACTTTATACCACAATTCTTGAAATAGTAGTATATTACAATCATTTATTTTCTCGCCGATGCTTCTGCTTAAACTCTCTTTATCGCATTTTCTTGCTCAAATACAATCTTATCGATTGCACTCAACAACTCGTCTAAATTGGACCGTGTGTCACCTAATATAATTTCAACAACGCTGCGTGAGCCTCAACTCTACACGCTGTTGTCCGGCCGAAGGAGCGATATTCATCTGATGTACGAGACAAACATGTGTCCGTAATCTCGCACCCGCTTATCCGTGATACTCACGATAGTAAAAAAAAAAATGAATTAATCAAAGGTCATTCGGTGCTTATTAATTGAATAATAAAAAAAAGATAGAATTAACAATTTAGTACGCGCATGGTTGACCAAGCGTTGTTGTAGGCGCATATTGTTGCTCGAACAAGCGGCTTGTTTGAGCTTTAACCAACCGATCTCATCTCCTTTTAATGGAGTCATACTCATCTATCCCATTGCATCTGCTTTCTCATAAACTTGAGCAAATTTTGCTCTATATGCCATCGATGAGTAATTTGTGAGCGGTAGGAAATTTCGCTTCACATGCCCCAACCAACGCTAAATCTGCCTGCGACAATAACACGCTGGTAGTGTCTTCGCTCATCACCTCTTTCACGCTGCAATACCCAATCGAAAATTATGCCCTTTTCACCGTGTATAAAGTCAGACGCCATTGAAAATAAGTGATTATCGTGTCTTATCGGCGGTTGACCCGACAACCGATAGCATTATTTATTTAACCTTAACCCAACCCGATAACACTATCGTTATCGGGTTCCCGTCAAAACAACCCGACAAGATTTTTGACCCGATTAGACCCGACCCGATTAGCCTTATCGGGTTCTGGTTCGGGTTTGGGTCGGGTTGACCGACATCCCTATTCACATAGACCACATAATTAAGGGCCCGTTTGGTTTGCTTAAATGAATCACTATAGATATGGTTTGAGAATAGATTTGGAATGTAAAGACTTCAAATAAAAAAATAATTAAAAGTATAATTGAGAGATAGTTTTTTTTTTTTTTTTTTTTTTTTTTTTAGAAAAACATGGGTATCCTCAAACCACCAAAAATAGCCCCCTATCTAGATACCCTTGTTTGAAGGGTTTTCTCATACCCATATCATCAAGCAAACACATTTTATCATTCTCACACCCATACCACCATTCCCATACACCTATACCAAACAGGCCCTAAATCATCTTTAGTTTGATTCCAATAAAGTAAAATAACATACCAAATGCACCCTTAATGTAATTGGTATTTTTTTTTCTTGTAGATCATGTTGAAAGACTATTTAGTTTAATGAAGTATTTTTTTATTGCATATCTCCCAAATAATATATATAGCCAAGCCCTAAAATAAGGGCTTTGCTCACGAATCAGACATTAGTCTATCACAAATAAACCCACTAATGATTTTATGGAGCCTCATTTCTAAGCTCTCAAACGGATTTTGTGTTATGTATGTGGCGCTATGGGTTATGGTTTGAATTTGTTTTTTGATTCGACTTCATCTTTGGTCTGATGCTGATTGGTAGATTGCCCAACTATTCGCCAGTCTACTTCTGGGTATTGTGTGTTTCTTGACAACAATCTTCTCTCATGGCCCTCAAAACGTCAATGTTACGCTTTCTCGTCCCAGTGCTGAGACAGAATATTGTGGTATTGCCAATGCGGTTTTCGAGACTTGTTGGTTACATAATCTCTTGTGTTAGTTTCACACGCCATTGTCTTCTGCTACACTTGTCTACTGTGATAATGTTATCATGGTTTATCTCTCTTCTAATCTCGTGCAACATTGATGTGTTTCGAAAACTTTTAATTTATAATGCTAGTTCTACCGATTCCTTATCACACAAAAGACACGGGTAAAGTATAACCCCCGTTTATAGTAAAGGTTTTTATGTAAGACCAGGTCGCCTCGAGGAGAGAAGTGTTTTTCATACCAAGTTGGTTAACAAAGTTAGATTTCAATGATTGTCACTTACCACTATAATCATTTTTGTTGGAATTAAGATTTTGAAAGTTTAACCAAGGTAATTAAGTGCATGCTTGTTTAAGGCCAAGCAATATGAGATAAACCATACAATGTAATGTGTACACAGACAAAGCATAATAGCAATCAGTGTTGTAAAAAGCGGGCTAGGTGGCCGCCTAAAAGGGCATACACCACCCCGTTTTAGGGCAAATCGGTCAAGCTAGGCGAAAAAGTCAAAAATCGGTCAAACATCGCGCCTAGGCGGAGCTAGTCGGTCAATGAAAGTCAACAAAAAGTCAACATTTATTTTAAAAAGTAGGGGTTTTTATTTTCAATTGGATTTTTCTGAATCGGGTTTTTAATTTTTGAAACCCTAAGTGATTTGGATTTATGGATCCAAATTAAAACCCTAGTTGATTTCAATTGGGGTTTTGATTTTCTTAATTTAGTTTTAATTGGTGAGGGAGGTCAAGAGAAGAAGAAGTGGGGTGTTATTAATGCCACAGAACCCTAATAATAGATGTTTTCTTGGCCCATTAAAAAGTTTATACAATAGGCCCAACAAATAACTCATTAGGCTTTAATAAATGTATACCAAAACTTAATCAAACCACACATAAAGTAAATTTTGCAACATGTACAAAAGATATATAATTAAAAAATATATAATTATTAAAATATATAAATTATGCATATTTTATATCAAATACATATAAATTTACATTTTTATATAGAAAAGTTCAATCCGACTAGTCAGCGCTTAGGGCCCGCTTAGGTGGCATAGCGGTGGTCGATCGCCAACTAGCGCCCTCGACGCTTTTGCAACCTTAATGGCAATACATGACGGGTAATCGTGATTAACATTATATCTACTCAACATAAGAAGAAGTCCTTTTGGCCTTTAATCCTAAGTATATTAAGTGCATAAAGTGTAGCCTGTGGATGAACCATATATAATGTATTTCCTCTAATCAAGCCGTTAGACGTGAGATTAGTCCTTAAACATGTCATAATCCGGGCTATCAAATTTTCTACTATCCAATTCTCACAAGTATAGTAATGATTCGTTATAGATGCATTTATTCATAACTTAATCAACACAATTGTATCTTTCGACCTTTGATAATTGCAATGACCAACCAAACAAGAGATAGTAAACCAAATAAGGACATATCAAATACATGATGTATAAGTTTAATAACATATATTAAATTCTCATGTTCATATCATATGGCTATAATGCCTCAAACAAACATAAGTCGACTACTCCATGATCAAATTAAAGCAACTAGTATCAAATGAATAAACGATTATCGTATTCATAACGAACTTAAGATTATACCGAGGTTACGCTTGTTGAACCACGTTCACAATAAATTACTACTCCACAAAGAATCGCCGCCCAGCTTCTAGCAAGCGGTTTTGGTGGAAACCACTTCTAAACTTCTTATGAGATGATTGGTAATTGAGGTGCCCATTCTAATCCGATTTGGCCACTATTTATAGGTGGAGAGGTAGTCCAAAGACGTGCCTGGTGAGTTATGATATGCAAATAATCGGCCATATCGTTGAAGTGTCTCATTAATGGAGAAGTAATTGACAGGTGAAATACGCCGCATATTAACATAAAACCGGCGAGCTTCTCTTCATGTATGTGGCGCTCTTTATCCATAAGATCGGCTTACTTGTGTATTGACTCAGCACGTGCATAGTTGACCAATGGCGCCTCAGAATCGCGCTTTATCCATAAGATCGGCGACATTTGTCAAACATGTGTTTAATTCTTATAAGTCTTTCTCGAGTCATTAGTTTCTTGTTTCTTTCGTGCTTTTCTTAGATCATTAGTCCTGCATAATTATTCATATATCTATACTACCTAAAGATTGAAGTGCTTAATTTAATGTGCAAAAGTTGTTGTGCACAAAATTAAGTACGGTACAACATAGCTAAAGCTACACAACATTACATCAATTTATCAATATGGCGAATTGAATGCATAACTTAAAGATTGAGTGACTTAATTTAATATGAAAGATGAAGTTGAAGTGTTGTTGGAGTTTCAAGAAGACAAACCATCTCAATCTTAAAATCTCACACTTAAAAGCCATCATTTGTAAGTATAAATAACACACACTTCGATTACATTCGTGACACTGCTAATTTGGCCTTTCTTTTGTGTGATGCATACAGAAACCATCATTAGTCAAGGTTCACAATGTTTTCATCAAGAACGTTAGTGGGACTTCAAATTCACCAAGTAGTGAAGCTTAGATGCGAGAAGGCCAATAATGGATGCGAAAATGTTCATATTTCCGATATTAATTTGACATATGATGGTCCTTAGACCAGCAATTCAAGAATGTCGCAATACAAAGCCAATTTATGAGGGCAAAATGTCCCACCCTACCGCGAATGTGCGACGCCTTGATTTAGGCTCGTGAGGTGAATCGACGGTTCATTTTAAGTTTTACGACAAGCTAGCTCTTGATCGTGGTTTTATTCGTAGCTAGAGGACGTTGATCGATTAATTTTGAACATCATTCTTTAGTTGTAAATATGTATCGCAGATCAATAATCATGATAGGCATGCTGATTATATTGCCAAACGGTACATTTATGTACTTGGTTACAAATTATTTTGATTAATTAGTTGTTGATTTAAGTTTGTTTATATGGCTTTCTAGTTATCTTCTTTACACTAAATACTGATCATTTACACTAAAACTACATTTTTAACTTTTCAAAATTAACTATTGAATCTTTTTTTTTTTTTTTTTGAATCTATTTGCAACCCATCTACTATAATCCATCGACCCATTATCAACCTAGTATTTCCAACTCATCACACACATAATCAAATTTTACTGGATGAGGTATCTCAAACTTTTCATCCATCAACCAATTTTCCCTTAATAATCCAATGGTATAACATTTTATTAGTCGGACTTTGAAAGTGATTTTGTACACTATTGTTTGTGGTCAAAAAAAGTCTGTTAAAAATCAAAGCTGTACACCATTGTTTTCACTATCATTTCCTTGCAAAGCAAGGATAAATTGATGATGCACGTACCATGATGTCATGGCTCGGGAGCAGGGTGATCTAGAAACTTTTTCATACGCGTTATAATTTCAAATCCTATCTTATATCTTATATAAAGTATAAAGTATAAAGTATAATAGCTTAATTGATCACATTATATTTTTGAACGGACCACATATATTGAATGGCCTGGACCACATAATTTCTTACAGCACTATAGTGATAGATAGAAACTAGGAAAAAGCTAATAAAATGAACTTATATACGACGAGTTCATACAAAAGTTAATTACATCACAAATCCAGTCTAACCAAACAGGCTAGATTCAAAATTATTGTACCCAAAAAATTTTACTAAAACAAACACAAATTTTGTTGTTTATATCGGAGTTAAATTTACAAACGAAAGCCGTTGATACAAACTCAAAGGTAGTTTTCTGCAAAGAAACTTAAATAAATAACCATGTCTTCTGGTGTCATTTGGTTTCAAATACTGTTCATGTTATGTGTTTTCCTTATACACGCGAATAAAGTCCTTTGTTAGAAATATATATGTATATTAGATATATATGTAAGTCAACGCCTTAGTGAATTCGTGTGTTTGTGTACAATATACTGCATGTTGAAGACACATAATTCAATGAGAACTTGGAAACATGAAAATTACTTTGGAGTATTGGTAGGTGTCGGGGTTTAATCAAACTATATAACCACATGTTATCGTGACATCCATTAAAAGATGGAACGCATCTAGTGTGCTATTTGTGTCCTTATTGAATGCATCCACAAGATGCCTCTCATGTACTAATCATACTGCAATCCACATATTAGCGAGCAACGGCCAGTCCTGTTACCACTTCTGATTACCCGACGAGTAACATATATAAATAGTAAATTCAGTGACGTATAGATAGAAGATTGCATGTGTATATCTGTTCTAAAAAAAATAACACTAAACCCACCTCAGCTAGTATATTTAGTCTTAAATGATCGTTGATCTTTATACACGCCTTACTTTCGTGAACGGAATCTTGCCTCATTTAGTGAAACTATATAAGATTATAAGCCACCTAATTCTCTATTAATTTATACGTGATTTGTGATTTTGGCCAGACAATTATCTTGGCTTTGCATGCGTACGTTCACTCAAGTTGACTTCTTTATGATGATCAATATGTAATTAACTAGCTAGGAGAACACAAGCATAAGGTGTATAGAAGTGTGTTAAGGTGTGCTTAATGCATGGTATATCATTCAACACAAGCATAAGGTGTATAGAAGTGTGTTAAGGTGTGCTTAAATTAATGCATGATGTATCATTCTATTCAAGTTTAACCACGAGACTAGTTTATGATACTATACATCTATAGTTTTTATTTATTTTATTTATTTATTATTATTATTATTATTATTATTATTATTATTATTATTATTATTATTATTATTATTATTATTATTATTATTTTATTTTTTTTTAATTATAAAACACACTTTTATTAAAAACTTAAAGGATTACAAAGATTAGTGGGAGCCTCAAAACCAATTGAGCCCCACACCTCTGAGAATTCAGAAACCAATCCTATTAAATATATGAATCACGACGCTGCCCAATGTCCCGGTCATAGAGAAGCGTCGAATACGCTTAAGTAAGGTGATCGCATCTTCTCAAGTTCTCCAAAAGAGAAAAGAGAGGGAGAAACCCATATCCAATATCCGCACATTTAGCATCGTGGTTGACCCGCTTACTGGCATCACCGATCGCCGCCTACGGTTTGAAATCAATCAACCCGATTGCGTCAAGGCGACGAACCCGTAAGATCAACACATACGTCTCGTCCACTATCCCAAGAGTAGAGTAATATGTCACCGGTCGCAAGAATCATCCTCATCTCCAAAAGCCCAATATCCACCTCCTTGCGGCGGAAATCCTCGACCGGAGCATATATCAACAAGAACATCGCGCAAGGTTGTGACGATGTTTAATGCCAACAATACCCGCATACCTAAAACAACATGATCCCCATAAATATCTCCGGAAAAACCTTAGAGCAAGCGGAACACGGTGCACGAACAAAGGAAAGAGGAACACCCAAACGATAACACAAGATACAACGATAAGCCCGGCATTCATAGTTTGTCCCAATCCGGATATCGAGCCACCCTAAGCCAATCCGGTGTGATCCTCCTTTAAAGAACTCCATAACGCCATCCGTCGAGGGAAAGATGGAAAGTAGATTCAACATTTTGGGAAACCCGACCAAATATATATCTCGCCAATTTCTTCATAAGTTTGGGGCGACTTCGCTAGGGTTACTCAAAGGTCAAAATCCATATTCACATTGATAGTACATGAGCATCATCAAAGAGGACCAGCAGCTTACAATACCGTAACCATGATGAAGCTTAGTCTCAGAGGCCAAATGATTGAAGTCTAGAAGCAAGGAAGGAATAGTTCAAGACATCACCGCAGAATATAAACCAAGTCCCCAAAAGCAAAAGGTAAGGTGGCGAGTTTCCACCGCCAACACCAAAACCAGTCCGAGCGGTGACAATACGCCCAGAAGAAGGTTACGATCAAAAGAAACCCGAGCACACTCAAAGACCCGAGGAGAGTATGCGCGTAGAAAAATAGAGCTTAGAAATACCAAAGACATGTAACGGAGTAACAACAACTCGCATTGAGGGTCATTAAGTTTGGCAACCGCATCCATAAGTTCAATAGTTTTAGCAACCCTTTCGTGACCAACTTACTACCAAACTCAAAATCCACACTAACAGTCCACCCAATAATTTAACACCATGTGAGGCGAGAAATATTAGGGGAAAAACACCAAGATACCGCTACGGGGTCCTCTTGTGGCCAAAAGACTTCAGTTTTATCAACATTGAGGTGTAAGCCACGACAAGGTCCGTCTGTCATAATCAACTCCAAAACCTTACCCACAACCAAGGTATCACCAATAATAGTGCCATCATCCAGATACCAAGCATGAAAAAAAAGGTCGAAAGAATCTCTAATCTTACATGCTAAGGGATGTAAAACTAAAGCAAAAAGAAGAGGCCTAAGCGGATCACCTTGTTGCACCCCTTGATGAGACCAAAGAGTATGCTCGCCATAATATAATCTGGCAGGACTAGAATAACAGAATTCAACCCACCTCGAAATAGCCGGGAAATGAAGCCGAACCTCTCGTAACATAACAGCACGATCCACCATGTTGAAAGCGTTTTAAAGTCAACCAACAACATAGATAGACCAACATCGCCCCCGGTCCTCAACCAACCGATTCACGGCGTGAAGAATAGCCTCCCTCCCGGCGCACCAACACCAAATTGCAAATCATCTAAATAATTATCGGAAGAGTGACCAATCATAGAAGCACAAACCTTGAAACTAAACGCCTCAAACAGTCCCAACAAGAATAGGACGGATTCCCCTCCGGTTTGACTAAGAGTGTGAGAGGAGCACTAGCAATGTATCGCACCCAACGCCCCGGGCATTTACCGAGAAGAAAAGGTTCACCACTGGGTAATAGAAGCGATCAACTCATCGAAATAGCCACAAAGAACACCGGATAAGCGGCCTAAAGGTGTTGGGCACGTAGCCCATCCCGCCCACAAGAGGTACCACGAGGAAACTCTTGATCATGTCAAGAACGATTGGAAGGGATGCGAGGGATGATGATGATCAATAGGTATATCAAGCAAAGGAGGAGCAGACTGGAAAGGGTGCTTGGCTTTTAAGTCTTCAAGAGTAGAAACATCATAAGGTGCAATACCAGAAGACGAAAGAACTCTCACCGCAGCAGTATAATGACCATCACAAATCTTCCTCTTACATTGCTTGACATTGCGGTCACCCAGATCCAAGCTATCATCATCAATACCAGACCATGATGGAGAAGGTTCGGCTAAAACCTCCCGCACAACCCGCAAACAACCAATGGCATTAACAATATATTCTTCCTGGCGTTGACGCCTAGTGACCGACCTACTCTCTTGACTACTCCTTGGGCAAAAGGTTTTAAGAAGACAAAGAGGCAGGACCAACAAACCCACCCAACAAGAAATGTCATCAGGCGTGCAGATCACCTTATCGAGAGCTCTTTTCAAAGTACGAGAGAACTCCAACCGACATTTGGGAGGGATGGATTTGACAGTCCGCAATCCCTTAGAGAATAAAGTATCAAGAAGAGGTAAATCAAAACCACCAAGCTCGTCCAAAGCCAAATCCTCAACAAGGGCAACATGAGAAGGAACTTGTGGTTTGGTGAGATCATATAATACGAACCGAACAACACCATCACCAGAATCAGGAGGAGACACAAAATCAGATCCCACACCATGACGACACTTAGTCCGGAAAGAATGCGTTTTGAAATAACCACCACACAACCACAAACCCATACGCTTCAGAGTAACCTCAGCCCTTTCAAAAATAGTCAGATCCGTCAAAAGAGATTGCCTAATGATAGATTGAGCCTCACCACTAAAATGCCGATCACGAAGATGTGTGATCAAGTAAGTTTTGGTCAGACCATTTCCACCACCATCGCGACAACCATTAAGACCAATAAAGGGGCAATGGAATCGAACGGCAGGCATCAAAACAAACCAAACACACCTCTTATAATCAAGCCCCAAGTGAAGGAGTACCAATAAGGATAACCAAAGAAACACAAAAGAAACAACCATGCAACCAAAAGCTCCAAATAGTAAATGACCACAACAGAACCCACTGACCAATCGATGCCCAAACAAACCAAGCTAAAAGGAACCTGTAAAGGGCGGGGAGAACCTGTTTTCAAAAGAACAACCAATGCAGCAAGAGCAGCAGCCACTGTTTCGAAAAAACGAAACCCTAACCAATATGCATTAGCGTGTTTCAAAACCCAAAACAAACAGCCACAATAACCTGGCAGCGTAGGAAAAGGAAGACCAATATGTATATACTGATGGGGCCACACCAAATGGAGAAATCAGGTATGCAATGGTTATCGTTATCGTTATCGTTATCGTTTCCTCTTCATCGACCACCTTACTGCATGTCTAAAGTTTACATAACAATTGATTAGGGAAAGCTATTCCAATAACGTACTGTAGATTTATAATTTTTGCAAAATATAGAAATCCAAGCTCACAGTACTATAATTCCTATTTTTATAAAAGATATGAATCATGCTATATTAACAGTCAAATCTTGGGATGTTATGTACATTAGTCATATCCTTAAGTTATTAACATTTCATGATGTGTGTTAAGTTTCATTATTTGTTTCTTGTTGGTATATCGTGTTTAGCCCAACAACATTGAACCGAAACGTCACACTCGCGTGACACCCCTTCAGTCATCATCACTATATTCAGGCATAAAGAACATCAAATTAAGGTCTTCTTACTTGAGTTTTCATATCAAATCCTAAATTAAGGTCTTCCTACAAGTTTGCAAAAAAATCTGAAAACATGAAATTTAAAAGAAGATACAGTTTTGGATTTAAATAAGCAAAAAGTTCATTAGTTTAGCCTTGAAAGTCATACACCATAGTTGGTAGTTAAATTAAAGAAATTAATTTGTACGCACTCATGTTTTTTTATTCGTACACTCAATTTTACGCATTGCATAGTTGTACATTATCTATAATTTTTGTTTTATTTGCTTATACAGTTGAGTGTTGAGTGTGAGAATCAAAATGCAGAGTCTAATTAACTCCCTCAAACTAAACCGGTTAAAGACAAAAACTTTTAGAAGACCATATATCAATATATTTACTATCATTTCCTTGCAAAACAAAGACAAATATCATGCTGTCATGGCTCACTACTCTCAATTTACTATCATTTCCTTGCAAACAAAGACAAATTGATGCATGTACCATGCTGTCATGGCTTACTACTCTACTAGTACTATGTAAAAATATGTTGATCTCAAATATTTGATTGAAGAACGTATTCTTTTTGTATACTTATGTAGTTACTTACTATTCATGTTTTTTTCCCTGACATTAATGTTTCTTATATAAAATCATCAAATTTCAATGATATTATACATCTATACTAAAATACACTAAAACACAAAACTTAGATTTTGTGTACTGAATTTTATTGAAGAGGGTGTTTATGTTATTGTGGTGTTATAGGGTAGATGTTGGAGTTGGCGGTAGATAACACACTGGGTATAACACCCAATTGCATTTGGCTCTCTGCGAAGCTTCGCTAACCTTTCACATATACCTTAAGGCTGGTCGCAATCGATAGGGTAAGATCGGTTGGGCGTCAAAAATTTGTGTCCTCAACCGATGTTAAGATCGGTGATGTCGAATCTGGCTCGGTTGCTTTATCGGTTGCCTAAGTGAATTTATAATATCGAGTGACTTCTCACCGATGTTAAACGATCCAAACTTTGTACTTCTACTTGTCGGTCATCTTTTCATTTGTACATGCACGTATATATATATATATATATATATATATATATATATATATATATATATAAACGTCTTAAATGTGTGCACTGAAACCAAATTACTTGAACTTGTATCTGCATGCATCGAGTCAAACTAGTTCAAAAAAAAAAAGAAAAAAAAACTTGGGTCATCGATGCGTCACAGATCCGTGTCGGTGTTGAAGAGGAAAGGCGGCGTGGTACGGATGATCCGAGTCGTCCTGATCAAAACTGGGACTAGCCTAAGACAAATGTCGAACATTTTATAATATGCCAAAACAAGAAAGGTATCTACGTGGAAATTTACTGAAACTTCCTATAATACATAATTGAAGACTCATTAGTTAGTCCACTTGACTAGCTTCCTATAAATAGAGGATGCGATTTATGCACTCTGATCTCACTTACATAATCTACACACCACTTTACAAAAATCTACACAACAGTTAACATAATCTACACACCACTTTACAAAAATCATTGTGCTAGTAGTGAACAACAAAAAGAACAAGATGATATGGGACATGAATCAATTAGGGTCTATGATGGCGGGAGGTATGTTCGTTTGGGCTATAGTCGGAAAATGGTTTCCAAAGGAGTCTCGTGAGTATTTCGAAAAATACTTTCACAAGATCATTAGCTATATTTACCCGTATATCGAAATCACATTTCATGAATACCAAGGAGATGATTTCGAGCGAAGCAAAGCTTATGTCGCCATTGAACGGTACCTTAGCTCCAATTCTTCAAATAAAGCTAAACGGCTCAAAGCAAACGTGGTTAAAGACTGCGAACCCGTTGTCTTGAGCATGGACGACTATGAAGAGGTCCGGGATGAGTTTAAAGGCATCCAAATTTGGTGGACTTCAAGCAAAACTATCCCTCTACAAAGGGCAATGTTTTCGTATCGTGGTGATGATGGTGAAAAAAGGTTCTATAAGCTCACATGTAGAAGAGAACATCGTGATATCATAACCAAATCGTACGTGCAACATGTGCTCGATGAGGGGAAGGCTATTGCGGTTAAAACAAGGCAACGCAAGCTCTATACTAACAACAAGAGCGAAAATTGGTATGGTTACAGGAGGACGATGTGGAGCCATATTGTATTTGAGCATCCTTCTACTTTTGATACTCTAGCAATGGACCCGAAAAAGAAGAAGGAGATTTTGAACGATTTAATAACGTTCACCAAGTCAAAAGACTACTATAAGAAGGTCGGCAAATCATGGAAACGAGGGTATCTTCTTTACGGCCCCCCAGGAACCGGGAAGTCGAGTATGATTGCAGCTATGGCAAACCTACTCGAGTATGATATATATGATCTTGAATTAACCTCGGTGAAAGATAACACGGACTTGAGGAAGCTACTAATCGAGACATCGAGTAAGTCTGTTATTGTAATCGAGGATATCGATTGTTCACTTGATTTGACCGGACAACGAAAGGAGAAAAAGAACGAGAGTAAAGACGATGAAAAGGACCCCATTCAGAAAAAAGCTGAAGAGGAAAAGAATATGAAGAAGAAAGAAAGTGAAGTGACTTTATCCGGGCTGTTAAACTTTATAGATGGACTATGGTCTGCTTGCGGTAGTGAAAGACTAATCGTATTTACAACAAACTACGTTGAAAAGCTTGATCCTGCTCTTATTAGAAGAGGACGAATGGATAAACATATCGAGCTATCGTATTGTTGTTTTGAAACATTTAAAGTTCTTGCAAAGAACTATTTGGATATCGAGTCGCATGACTTGTTTTCAACGATTGAACGTTTGCTAGGTGAGACCAACATGACTCCAGCCGATGTTGCGGAAAATTTGATGCCAAAATCAGATGAAGAGAATGCCGATACGTGCTTAAGCAACTTGGTTAAGTCTTTAGAAGAGGCAAAAGAAGAAGCAAGACTTAAAGTTTTGGAGGATGCTAGGATCAAAGCTGAAGAGGAAGCAAGTAAAAAGAGTAAACTTGATGATGAAAAGGAACAAGCAGTTGCTGATGCAAAAGAAAACAGTGAAAAGGCACAAGCTGGTAATGCTAAAGAAAATGGTGAAAAGGCACTTGCTGGTGATGCAAAAGAAAATGGTGTGATCAAAACATGAATACAAAAATGACCAAAAACCATGCCACTGGCAAGGTGTGATATCGATTATTTAAATTTAGAATGGATTTCTGTTTAGGAAATAAATATGATTTTCCAAAAGTGTGTTTATTATTTAGTGTGCTACGTTTGTGTAGTGTGATAATGTTAACGCGGTTTATCTCTCTTCTAATCTCGTGCAACATCAACACACGAAACATATTGAGATCGACATCCACTTTGTTCGGGATTTAGTTGATGTTAGACATGTGCGTGTTTTGCATGTCCATTCTCGTTATCAGTTTGGGATATCTTCACCAATGGCATTTCTTCTGCTTTGTTTGAGGAATTTAAAGACAGTCTGAGTGTTCTTCTACTCCGCTTCAACTGCGGGGGCAACTAGTGGGTTTATTTGTGTTAGGCTAAGCACAACAGTGACCATGGGCGACTTTCATTTTACTTGCTACATCAGCTTTCTTTCTCCCAAGAACTTTTCTGAATGAGTTTTACCACTAAGACAACCTATACTACAAAAACATACTCCACAAATATTCCTTTTTAATTAATTAACACATAGACAAAACATATACAATTTCGGTCGTCCAGACGACCTAAACTAAAAGAAAACGAGCCCTCGACCTTGGAAGACCTACTTTGCACACCAATGGAGACCTTCATTTGATTTGGTCGACCTACACCATGACCGAATCAAATGGCCTTACTGCGCTTAGCCATAGACTAGTATTACTATTGTTTGAACCCAAGCCATGTGTTAGGATTTGGCTATATATATTGTTTGAGACTTATGTAACCAAAAATAATTCATTAATCTAAATATAGTCTTTTACATGTAAGTGTTATTCTAAAAAACAATATTATAAGCTTCACTATTTGTTTAATTTTGTTTGCAAGAATCCAAATCACAGTTCAAGTGTAGTAGGTGTGAAGTGCCTTCTGGCCATCTAGTAGCATCAGAGGACAATACTTAACTTCCATGTGGCATTGTGGCTTGTGTATATTTAGAGAAGATATATAAAACCAAACAGAACATTTTAAACATCAAATGAAATCCAATACATATCTTTCTTGACACACTTGTATATAAAAATTTAAATGCTATTGCATTCATAAAAGGGTCACTCACTAAAAACCAAATTTCTCATGTCACTAGCTTGTATGTATGCAAGTGCATGCTAGTATAGTAATAATATAGTATATACCTACTTTTTATTTTTATAGCACCCTCTTGATATATAACATAATAGATATTTCACAAGCATCAAATAAAAAGTATATTCATAAGACGATACGAGCCTTGTTCAAGAACTACTTCAAATTATGATTTAAAAAAAGAATAATAGAATAAAAAATAAAACACTACTTGTCATGTATGGGCTTAGCTAAGAAAATTCAAAATTGTAAACGTATTGTGAATTAGCTAAGAAAAAGAACAAGATCAACTGAAAGCAAAATCAGATTGGGTTTACTATTAATTAACTGAACTTTATACCTGCAAATGAATTAGTAAAAATTTCGAAAATTTCATTTGAATGTGGTGTATCAGTATATTTAAGTTACCTTGGAACTATGGTCGATGTTGTGTCGCTTTTACACTTTGAACAATAGAAGCGATTCTGGATGGTTGTATTTGAAGTCTGATTATTACTCTGAACATCCTTTAGCCTACATTGTTGGTATGTGGAATGACGGATGGAATTTGATATGGTCTCGCCCTATATCCGGTGGTATTACCTCAACTCAGTTAAGTGATCTTACTACTTCCTTGATCCAACTTTTCTTACCGAGGGGTAGAGATGAATGTGTTGGTTTTATGGATATAAATTAGTAGACGTGAGTTAGGATCGAACTCGAGACCACGGGATTGCACACTTTACGTATGAGAATTAAAGTTAATAATTAAATGTAATAGTTATATTTATTTATTAATTAAACGAAATAACTAACGGACGTTAAGTAATTAGTTATAATGGACTAACGGTCGTTAAATGTAATTGGAAAAGGACTAAGTTGTAAATATTGGGAAGGTTCCGGAATCCCTGGGGGATGATTAGCACCGATCGGTCAAGGAGACCCAAACCCAACCCAACTACAACTCAAACTTGTTCACCAAGTTAGTTTGGGTATAAATACAAAACCAACGGTGTTTGTAATTTATCTCTGGTATTCACACTACTACAAAAACTGGTTTTTCCCACTAATTTTTTCCCACGATCATAATTTTGTGGGAAATTTCCCACGGATTAGCGACGAGTTACACACTAATTTTTTGATCGATTTTCCGTGGGAACCCTGTTGCAAATTTCCCACGGATTAGCCACTAATTAACGAATAATTTCGTTGACCAAAATTTCACACCGAATTCCCACAGATTTCCCACATATTATTGACACATAAAATTCCGTGGGAAATTTGTGACTTAATTACCACAGATTTCCCACACATTATTGACGATAACAAGTTTGTGGGAAATTCGTTGGTAATTTTCCCACTAATTACCCACACATATAAATAATTCGTTGAATCTGTGGGAAATTCGTTGGTAATTTCACACGCATTTCCCACGATATCATTTTTTGCTTTTTAGTAAGCTTACACACCAAGTTATTTTCAGTGACGATGTGAGCCTAGCCGATGAGACTACTCTTCCACTAAAATAAATGGTACCCTTCGATGCATTCGTTAAACAACGATATGAATCTTGTAGAAATTCATAAATGAACATCTCATTCCAAAACCACAATAGAAACCAAAGAGTTGTTTGAACATGAACATCAAAGGCGGCTTTAAGGTTAACTGGTATGTTGATTCTTTAGGCTAACTTGATGGCATCAGAAAGAAAAGAGATTGTGACATTATTGACCATCCACCATACGAGAACCTTGGACCAAGTGTCACAACTCTACACAAATTAAAAAGACGTTCTTACATCTCTATATCTTTATCACAAACGGGACAACGTGTAGAGTTGGGGTCAACAATACCTCTTCGATCAAGCTTACAACGTGTTGGAATTCTCTTAAAAAGGATCCGCCTAGGTGAAATATTGATTTTGATTGGTAGAATTTTGTTCCATTTGAATGTTTGTGGTTCGAGAAGGTGGATGAGATAGAGGATATTATTTATGTAAGTTTTTGCATACTCTTAACAATGGATCTATTGTCATCACTAATTGTGCATTCCCACATGTCTTAATCATTAAAGAGGCATACGTTGGATCATGGAACAAAGTTCTTGTAGTTCTTAGTGTAGATCACTAATTTTGCATTCCCACATGTATGGGCATCTATATACACATAAGTATTGTAGATCGACTTATACTGTCCTTTTTTCTTTCTTATATGTTATGTGTGATGATATAACAATTTGTAATTGTTTGAAGTTGTAACTATGTACAAAACCATTAAAAAATGTTGTATCCATGGGAAATTTGTCAGTATTTTCTCACTAAGTATCCATAGATTTGATACATCAGTGGGAAACTGTAAGAAATCAGTAAGTAATTTCACACATATTTACCACTCGCGTCTGAAAAGAACAACTTATTAGATTTAGACTCTAACTCTAGTTAGAATTAATTCAGTTTGTTCTTAAGAAAACCAAAGAAATATATGTAAATAAATATATAAAATGTATTTATTTAGAGTAATTGGTTCAAGCCTTATATACAAGTTGTAAATGTTTGATGTTAAGAAAATACAAAGTAATTAGTAAGACCAAAATATTTTGTACATGTTATATTGCAAAATAAGATATAACCTTTCTCATTTAACAAATACTATCAATTTACTTAGTCTATATAAATATATTATATTTGTAAGTGAAGCATTATCACCCTTAGATTAAGTCACAAGGATTGCCATCATGGCAATTTTAATGGGCAAGATGAGATCACAACAAAAACAAAAAAACAAATCCACATTTTCCTCTCTTTGTTGTACTATAACATACTAACTAACAAAATCAATACACATCCATCTTCTCCATCTAATTTTCAAAAAAAAATCCATCTTCTCCATCTCAGATTCCCATCGCCACAAACCATCCACTTCGACCACTGGACCACCCACTTCGACCACCGTAGTCCGCGTCCAAACAGGTACTCGTACCAACACCACAAGTAACCAAAATACACACCGCTACCACACACTCGAACCATTCATGGTCTATCTTTGTTAGATCTCGGATTAATTTGTGTAGATCTATGTAGATCTAAATAGATTTAACAAGGTTGGTTTATGTGGTTTACTCTATGTAATATGATCTGTATGTACCAAAAAATAACTAATATACAAAAGTGTATTAGACAACAGATCAAACCATGGACCTGTCGGATGAAGGAAGCATATTGGTCAAACTGAGCTATTCTTTTTTTGTGGTTATGTATCTATAGTTAAGATAATTATTGATTAAAATATAAATTTTTAATGCTCATGACTTGTTGATGATGTATTAAATAGTCTATTGTTTTTGTTTGTTGGCTTTTATTTCGGTTCATTCACTGATTGGTTTTGGGTGTTGTATTTGTTGAACATGTGTACAACGTACAGGTATGAAGAAGGTGCTCACATGTCTAAGATGATGGATTATAAACATCATGGATTACAAAGACCAAAGAAAAGATTACAAGTTTTGTAATGTTAGGAAACAAATATGTAATGTTTGTTGTGTCCAATGTGAAATAGATAGGTTCGAAACTGTGACTCGGTTGAGCATATATGTAATATGTGTTTTATTGGTATATATCGGTTTTTAAACAACGGCTTTTGTGTTTCGTACAAATATCTGACCAACTTATTTTTAATTTTTAGTTTCTATTTTATAATTATATTATATGAAATATTAAAAAATTTCTGGAAATATATAAAATTATGCCATAGGTTTTCCACAGGTTTCACAGAGTTTCCCACATATTTTATGGTAGTGTGAAAATCGTTGGAAATTTGTGGCAAAAAGACCACGGATATGTGTGGAAAATGGCTACTAGAAATTGTGGGATTTTCGTGAGAAATCATGGGAAAGTAAACCCAATCGATTATCCACAATAATATTCGTGGAAATAGTCAACGCTCAGGGGAAAATCGTGGGAAAATATTTACCCACGGGTTTTACACACGGAACAATTCCGTGTGAAATCCGTGGAAAAAGGCCCTTTCCCACGGGATTTCCCACTGATTTTGCCATGGGAAAAACATGTTTGTGTAGTAGTGTCATTAAGCTAAACCTAAAAAGTTTGTGTGTGTGTTTTGTGCTTAAAACCGGTCGACACCCTCTCCAAGGGATTGATCACCATCTTTTTCCAACTCAAGTTATTTGTTTGATTAAAACTATCATTTCTTTAATTCGGTATAGTACGTGTGTACAAGAGAGTGGTACTAACACATTATTGTTAGTATTCTTGGATTGAATTACAAAACGGTAAGGGGTAATTCATATAATTCTATAAACCCTAATTAGGGTTCATCCAAATTGCTAGTTTGTGGATTTGATTCTTTTTCGGCTAGAATCAAGTAAGGTACGCATATTTTTGTTTATGTTAATTAATTATTCGTTAATAAATCTTATACTCTTCCGCATGTATACTTTGATGTTTTGTGATTATTTATTGATTGTCATGTTATATAATTCCAACAGTGGCATCACGAGTCATTGGTTTTAATGAGTAATTAATTACTAAACGCGTAAAAAACGAATAATTGTATGTTGTTTGATATGGTTAATCTAGGGTTTTGGTTTATTTTTTTTGCATGTGTCGATTTTTTTTTTTAATTTTTATGGGGCGTACCCCTTTTATTTTTTTAAGTCGACACATTAAAAATTTTTAGGGTTTGAAAATTGTTTGCTAACCTTATCGAAACCTAGAATTAATATATATGTTACGTGATTATTCATGAAAAATATGTTATGTGACATGGAATTATTAATATGCGATCTTGTGACTATTTGTATAATTGTTATGATATATCCATGATGATACATGCATGTTTGTCATGGATAGTTGTGAATATTGTTTAATTGTTAATATATTTTTTATCACATGTTTGTTTATTTATAAATCTTGAATTGGGAAGACTCAATTATATATTAATGAATCAATTATGTCCAATGTGGTATATTATTAATTATGGGTTTACGCAATCGATTCTTCGATGTATGCGGCTCACTTTCAATTGGGAGAGTGAAAGCCCTAATTAATATATACATTAATTTAACGTAGACATTGATTATTAATAGGGTTTTATCGAATAAGTTGCATGTGACTACTTGTTTACACGTATTAAATTGTTTATTATGTGCTCATTGTTTTTAGTGGTTTATTTTTTATTTGTTTACTTGTTTGTTTATTATTTAGACAGTTTTAAGCAAAGGGTAATTTTGAATAGAAAAATAATACGGACTAAACAATGGTGAAATTTGATTTGTTTTTGAAGAGTTAAGTTTTCAATAGTTTAATTGATTGATGATTTTGGTACAAAAGTGAGAACGGCTCACCCAATTTGACTGGATCGTGTGGGAAGTACTAGAAGGGGCGCATTAAATGTGACCCTAAAGAGGAGGTTATTGCTTGAACGATAAACTCTCCGCTTGCTTGAGTCAAATTAGAGTTACCAAGTAGGCTATCGTACAAAATCATCTTAAGGCGAATTAGTTTTAATTCCATGCGCCACTTTGGTGGTAATTACCCGAAACACTAAGTGTTTACACTTATGCAAAAGTACGGTATAATGGACGATAATTAACGCTAAATTCCTTGATTGGTGAACCCAATACCTCAATCAAAACTTTGATAATTTGATCTTTATGAATTGGCAATAAAAAGTTTTTTATTAAAATTATGCTACAAGATGATTGCATGACATCTTTGTACATATTTGATTTGACCACATAAAATCAAAACTAGTACCCTTATAAATTAAGTTATGTGCCATCTAATTAAAAGGAACACTTGAAGTTGCAATTTACGTCATGACAATACTTGGCGAGATTGTGATGGAGAGGTAAATCTCTATGTAAAGTCAGACCTTACATTGACATATTAGCAGTTCTTTAAGTTAGACACCTAAGTTGAGTAGGAAGTGAGAACTGGACTCAAGGCATAAGATGGGATTAAACATGTTTATATTTGCAATAGCGTTGGAAAATATAAATCCCATAATGATCTAGGAATTGGAAATTGTTTGCCGATTATTGTTTAAACATATTACCTTATTATATGCTTTCGTTACTAGCAGATCAACTGATGTAATGAACCTATGATAATTTGGATCCTACTTTTCGAGAAAATTATATGGTTATATGTTTATATTACCGTTGGGTATATATTTTATTTTCATGAAAAGTTGTATTATCGAAAATACTAATACTTGAACTTTTTACGTAGAAATGGCTCAAAACAACGATAACACTAACATCGCTCTAAGTTCTGCGTTCAAAAGCTTTTTGATCGAGAAAAGTTGATAGCTCTAAGAATTTCAATGATTGGCACCGCACTTTGAGAATTGTCTCAGAGTTGCTTCCGGTTGAATTATCTGTACCACCTTGTCCTCTTGAACCAAAGACTGACGCTCCTCAGCGGAAAAGGATGCTTGGAAAATTGAGTATAAGCGTCATAACGATGTGGCTTGCCTAATGTTGGGAACGATGGAACTCGCTCTCCAAAAGCGGTTCAAAACTACTTCCCATTTAATATGCTCAATGAACTTCGAACTATGTTCGAGAAACCAATTGCTGTCGAGATTTATGACTTGATCGATGCATTACACATTACGCAAGTAGGGAGAGGGTAAACCCGTAAGTGCTCATGTACTGGAAATGAAAAGTTACATGGACCAATTAAGGGCACTTGGCAAGAATTATGAAGATGACATGGCCGTGAACTTGATCAACAAAACCCTTAATAAGGATTATAATGGTTTTGTTCGAAACTTCAATATGCAATCGCGTGGGAAGGCGATTCTTGACCTACACGCATTGCTAATTGACTATGAAAAGGGTTACCTCAAAAGGCTCCTACTCCCGGTACTTGCTATTCGGGTGGAAGGATAAATAAGTCAAAACCGCAGCGTGCAAACAACAAGAAGGGAAGGAAAAGGGAAAGTTGATAAAGGTAAAAGGTTATGGCCTATCAACCGAACCCAAGAAGTACCCTACTCCTAGGAAGGAAAATCCTAAAAGGATCAAGCATGCCACCACCGCAAGGTCGTTGGCCATTGGAAGATAAACTGCTCTCTATCTTGATGAATTTCGGGCAAATAAGATGAAGTACGACGGGTCCTCGGTAGCCGGTCCTTGGTAATTTATTTTTCATTGAATTATTTACTCTAAATCATAAAAATTCACGGGTATATGATCTTGGATGTGGTATTCACATTTGTAATACAATCGCAGGGGTTTAGAGTGGAGAGGAAGCTAGCCTATGGGGAGCAATATCTCTTGCGTGGAAATGGCGCATATGTAGTTGTTGAAGCCATAGGAACATTTAGTTTAGTATTGCCTTTGGGCTTAGTACTGCTATTGAACAATTGTCATTACGCACCTTCTATAATTAGAGGTGCTGTTTCCTTTAAAGTTTTGTTGGACGATGGTTTTACTCATACTATTTCACGTAATGCAATTTCTGTTTCTTTAAATGGTGTATTTTATTTTAATGCGATTACTGTGAATGGTGTATTTGAAATTGATGTGATTGGAAATAAATCTAACAAATATAATATTTTGATGTTTAGCATCAATAAGAAAATAAAGTTGGACTTGAATTCTTCTTATATTTGGCATTGTAGACTTGCTCATATAGGCAAGGCTCGCATGCATAAGTTGCAACAAGGAAGGCTTTTGCAAAATATTAATGATGAATCATTTGATAAATGTGAGTCATGCATATCTGGGAAGATGACGAAGAAACCTTTTCATAGCAATATGGAGAGGGCTTCGATCTACTTTGTCTTATTCATACTTGATGTGTGTGGACCACTTAGACATGTGTCAAAGAGAGTGCTAGCTACTTAACCTTTTCGATGATTTCACCGTTATGGTTATGTTTATTTACTTAAGCATAAACATGAGGTGTTTGAAACATTTAAGCTTTTCAAAGCGGAAGTAGAACGCAATTGGGAAAGAAGATTAAAGCTCTTGATCGATGAGGAGGCGAGTATCTAAGCCAAGAGTTTAAAGATTACTTAGTCGAGAATGGAATTGTCGAGATCTCACTTCTCCATATACTCCACAACAAAATGGTGTATCGAGAGAAGAAATCGTACATTGTGGACATGATACGATCTATGTTTAATCTTACTACTCTACCTTTATCCTTTTGGGATTATGCTTTAGAATCAGCTGTTCGCATTCTAAATATGGTTCCCACAAAGAAGGTTGATAAGACACCATATGAAATATGGCATGGTAAAGCTCCTAACCTGTCTTATTTAAAGGTCTGGGGTTGCGAGGCGTATGTTAGACGTGACTCAGCAGATAAACTCCAACAAAGATATGTAAAGTGTATCTTCGTAGGATACCCTAAGTGTTAATACAAATATCGTCATTAAACGTTATTTATATTTTTGATCTTTACCTAAGTTTTGTTAAAGACAAAAGTAAATTTAATTTTTATAAAGCTTAAAGCTTGTCAAGTTTAATAGATATTAAAACAAGCTTTTTCAAATAATATCTTCATCACTCAAGCATTTACATTGTGATTAATCATATTTTAATATGACTCTAACCATAATGTATGATAGTAGTTTTTAGAATGTTTTAGTTTCTTAAAAACTAAACATTACTTATGTATTTGCATATTTCTAAAAATAGAAAAACAGCACATGACATCATGTGATGCATCATGGAAATCATTGGAAGATTTCATTAGATATTTTGTGTAGATTTGGAATCTTCATATCTTACACAATCTTGCATAGATATGGTTGACTTTGGCAAGATCTTGATATCTTCTTTGTCGGACCTCGGCACCAAAACTCATAACAGGCGGAACCCTTTTGAGGGTCCGCGGTCCGTGGTGCTTGGCGATGGTTTTGGCTATAAATAGCAAAGCCAAACCAAGTAGTTTTTTCATCCCTTTCTATCATACTCTCTTACATATCTTCTCTCTAACCTTTCTAACTCAGTTTCATATCATATTAGTGATCTCTTTTGTAGCAAAGAAGATCAAGTCACATTCAAGCTTCAACGAGAAGTTGGAAGTCTTGTTTGTTTGGTGTTGTATGATCTTGTGTTGATTCATACTTCATTGTTGTACCAAACTATCATAATCTTGTGAGTGTGAGTGGTTAGTATTTTAGTCCTCAAAATACATTGGGTGTGGGAGTGGTTGTACCCTTGGAAAGAACTCGACATTTAGCTTAGTGTCGGAAATAGTGTAAGCGAAGTGTAAAGGTTTCTCCGCCGGTGAAAGGAGCTTGTTGACTAGTGAAGTTAAACTCTCGAGTGTGAGACTCGGGGAGTGGAGTAGGGTAAGGAGAAAGAGTCCTTGTAGACCGAACCACTATAAACAACTTGTTGTGGTTTGATCATTTCTTTCCTTATTTACTCTTTACATATTGCTTACATATTTCATTAACATATCTAAGATCAATATCAATTGATCTTTCAATAAGTTTCAAAACAAAGTTTTCAATCGGTAAACTATTCAACCCCCCTTCTAGTTTTCTACAATTGGTACCAGAGCCTCGTTGCTCAAGAATTTCTAAAATAATTTGTATTTTATAAACTTGAAGCGATCCATGGATTACGAAAACTTTAAAGAAGGAAATCTATGCAAAGACCACCACTCTTTGAAACCAATGGATTTATCTATTGGAAAAACCGTTTTGAAACATATGTAAAATCAAAAGATATAGATCTTTGGTTTGTTATTGTTAAAAGGGATTTTAGTTCTTCAACAAAGGATATTTCTGTTGATGAACAAAAGAAATTAATTGCTAAAAATAATGAAGCTAAAATAATGCTTTATAATGCTTTGCCTAGAAAAGAATATGAAAGAATTTTTATGTGTGAAACCACCAAAGATATTTGGGAATCTTTGATTGTTACACATCAAGGTAATTCACAAGTCAAGTTTAACAAAATTGATCTTCTTGTTCAACAATATGTACAATTTGTTATCCCTGAAGATGAAACTATTGATTGTGGCTTTGCCCGCTTTAATACTATTATTACATCACTTAAAGCACTTGATGAATCTTTTCGTATTAAGAACTTTGTCAGAAAATTTCTTAGAGCACTCCATCCGAAATGGAGAGCTAAAGTGACCGCTATTGAAGAATCAAAAGATCTCTCAAAAATGTCCCTAGACGAGCTAATCGGTAACCTCAAAGTACATGAAATGGTGATGGAGAAAGATTCGGAGATCATCAAAGGAAAAAGGGAGAAGATCAAATCCGTTGCTCTAAAAGCAAAGGCGGAATCAAGTGATGATGACGAAACTTGCTCGATAGTGAAGATGAGGAGTATGCCATGGCGTTAGAGATTTTAAAAGTTCTTTAGAAGAAGAGGAAAGTTTGTAAGACAACCTCGAGAAGAAAAGAAGACATTCGAAAAGATCGGGATGACAAAAATGGTAAAGGTGAAAGAAAGTGTTTTAGATGTGGTGATGCAAGTCATCTCATAGGAGAATGTCCCAAGCCACCTAAAAGCAAAACTCAACGAGCTTTTGTAAGTGGTGCTTGGGTGATAGTGAAGATGATGAAGAGTCAAGCAAGGAAGAGATCGCTCTAATGGCACATGAGTCAAACGAGGTACATTTCGACTCTTCTTATTCTTCTATTGATGATGACACTTTGCAAAACAATACAATCAATTGTGTGCTAAGTCTAAAAATCATAACTAAAAATAAATTTTAAAAACTAAAAGGAATTTTAGAAAATGAAGTCTATGAGTTAAAAGAAAAGCAAAAC
This sequence comes from Chrysanthemum lavandulifolium, assembly GCA_022545495.1. Lineage (NCBI taxonomy): Eukaryota > Viridiplantae > Streptophyta > Magnoliopsida > Asterales > Asteraceae > Chrysanthemum > Chrysanthemum lavandulifolium. The sequence goes on along the minus strand of CM040240.1, from coordinate 250,038,977 downwards.
GACTAGAAAAGGGAAAAGCAAATGACGATGGTTGTAAATCATGTCAAGAGCTTAATCTTGAAATAGAAAAACTAAAGCTCACGCAAGATGTTCTAATCGAACATAATTCTAAATTTAAAAGGTTTAACAAAAACATTGCTCTTGCAGATGAAATAGTTAAAATACATAAAACACCAGGAGACATGAATGGGCTAGGATTTAATGAGGTATTATTCCAAAGATTCAAAACAAAATGGCCAAAAAAAACGAACAAACTGTCAAAACTATTGCGATGCAAGACACGGACGACGGACCCAAAATAAGGGTTACGTCCGTTGAAAGAAATGGTGCCGTGGGTACTTGACAGACGAGAATGTTTGTGATACGGACCGTAATGAATTTTTCAAAGTAACAAAGAAAACCAAGGATAGTGTTAAACTAAAACCATGTTACATCGGAGTAGGACTTGCTAAAATGAATTTCGATCAAAACTACTCAACAACGACATAAAACACCTTTTGCCAAACGCCCTTTCCTAAGAGCAACCACAACGTACAACCCAACTACCAACACAATGTTGGAATCAAAACTTTCCTAGACCATATCAAACTCCAGTTTCATGTCATGGAACTCTTACCCATCGTTTCCATACATGAATCAAATAAATGGTATGTTTAACCCAAACGGACCCATGAGATATTGGGGACCAAATGCTTGAGTTATTTGCTTCATAGGTATGCTTGAAAGTTGGATTGGAACCCGATGAGTGGATAAAGATAGTGGATGCTCACGACACATGACGGGCAACAAAGTCTCTTCTCATCATACCAAGAGTATGACGGAGGTAATGTCACTTTTGGTAGCAATCTCAAAAGCAAAATCATTGGCAAAGTACGATCGCTCATAACTCCCTAACTATTGAAAATGTTGCTCATGTAGATAGGTTAGGATTTAATCTACTTAGTATTAGCCAATTATGTGATAAAAAGTATAAAGTACTATTTGATAAAAATGGTAGTAAAATACTAAAAGATGGTATCACCATAGCTAAAGGAGTTAGGAAAAATAACATATACATCATGAAAATAGATAAAACATCTAATGACAAACTGTGTCTAACAACGTTAGATGATAACTCAACTCTTTGGCATAGACGCTTAGGTCACGCTAATATGAGGCTTATACAAAACTTATCTTCAAAAGAGCTAGTTAGGAATTTACCAAAACTTAAATATGACCAACACTTTTGCGACTCTTGCAAAATTGGTAAACAAACCCATAGTAGTCATAAATCTAAAAATATACACATCTAAGTGTCTAGAACTATTGCATATGGACTTGTTCGGTCCATCCGTTATAAGAAGCTACGGAGGAAACTTATACACTTTGGTCATAGTAGATGATTACTCAAGGTTTACTTGGACGTTGTTTTTTAAAACCAAAAATGAAGCTTTTGATAAATTTGAAATTCTTAGCAAGAAAATTCAAAATCAACTAGGTGTTAAAATTGTGTCGATCCGAACGGATCATGGTCGTGAATTTGACAACGAAACTAAATTTGGAAACTTTTGTGATACAAATGGTAAAACACATAACTTTTCGGCTCCTCGAACACCTCAATCAAATGGTGTAGTAGAACGTAAAAATAGAACAATTCAAGAAATTAGTAGAACAATGCTTAATGAACAAAACATTCCACAAAAGTTTTGGTGTAACGTCGTTGACACTTCTACATATATTTTGAATAGAGTCTTAATACGTCCTTTCTTAAACAAAACACCATATGAGCTTTATAAAGGTAAAAAGCCAACTTTAGGATATTTTAGAGTTTTTGGATGTAAATGCTTCATTCTTAATAATAAAGAATATCTCTCCAAGTTTGACCCAAAGTCTTATGAAGGTGTATTTATTGGTTATTCTCAAACTAGTAAAGCTTACATTGTCTTAAACAAAGAAACAATGATAGTCGAGGAATCGTTGAACATAACATTCGACGAAAGTCCACCTCCCTCTAAGACATCACCTTTAGTTGATGATGACTTAGTTGAAAGTCAAATGGTAGTAAGTCAAGAAATAATTAAAAATGACAAGGAAGATGAACCATTAAATAATGAGATTATAAACATCAAAGAATCTAAAAGTCATCATTTAGAAAAGGTCATAGGACAACTTAATCAAAGAGCCTTAAGGTCACAAGCCCAAAATCAAAGTAATTATTTTTGTTTTGTATCCACCATTGAACCGAAAAACATAAATGAAGCAATAAAAGATGAATCATAGGTAATTTACATGCAAGAAGAGTTAAACCAATTCGTTAGAAATGATGTTTGGAAATTAGTTCCAAAACCTAAAGATCAAACTATAATTGGAACGAAATGGGTTTTTCGAAATAAAATGGATGAAAATGGTGTAGTATCTAGAAACAAAGCTAGGCTTGTTGCACAAGGTTATAATAAACAAGAGGGGATTGATTATGATGAAACTTACGCACCGGTAGCTAGACTCGAATCTATTAGAATATTACTTGCTTATGCATGTGCCTATGACTTTAAATTATTTCAAATGGATGTTAAAAGTGCATTTCTTAATGGGTTTAACGAAGAAGTATATGTTGCTCAACCTCCCGGTTTTATCGAATTTGAGAAACCACATCATGTCTTCAAACTCAAGAAAGCATTATACGGTCTTAAGCAAGCACCAAAAGCTTGGTACGATCGACTTAAGACTTTTCTTGTTGAAAACAAATACACTATGGGATTAGTAGATCATACTCTTTTTACCAAGAAAAAGGAGTCACATATTATCATTGTTCAAGTATACGTTGATGACATCATATTTGGATCAACTTGTCAAGAGCTATGTGATGATTTCTCTAAAATCATGCACGACGAGTTTGCAATGAGTATGATGGGTGAATTAAACTTCTTTCTAGGACGTCAAATTAAACAACTAGAAGATGGCATATTCTTTAACCAATCTAAATATATAAAAGACATGCTTAAGAAATTTGGTCTTGAAGATTCAAAACCAACTAAGACACCCATGTCCTCGGACACTAAACTCACCAAGGAGGAGGAAGGTGAATCCGTAGATAACACTAAATATAGGGGAATGATTGGTAGCCTACTCTATCTTATGGCTAGTAGACCCGACATTATGTTTAGTGTTTGTCTATGTGTCGCTTTCAAGAAAACCCAAAGGCATCACACTTAGAAGCCTTAAAAGGATTTTAGATACATTAAGGAACAACATGTTTAGGATTATGGTATCCCAAAGGAAGTGTAGAAACCATAGTGTATGCCGACTCGGATCATGCCGGTGACTATGTCAATAGAAAAGTACAAGTGGTATTTGCACTTTTGTTGGACATTGTCTCACCTCATGGTTTGCAAAAAGCAAACGGCTCTAGCCATCTCAACTACTAAAGCCGAGTCGTCTCGGTCGAAAAGCATGTCAACAAGCTCTTTGGATGAAGAAAGCTCTCGAGATTACGGAATTCATCTCAACGATATTGTTATACTTTGACAACAAAGGAGCTATCGATCTCAGCAAAAATCCCGTCCAACATGCTCATACGAAGCATATTGAAATCCGTCATCACTTTCTTCGCGATAATATTCAAAAAGGAAACATCTCAATTGAGAAAGTGTCCTCCGAAGACAACATTGCCGATATTCTAACTAAGCCTCTCAAACGAAAACCATTCAATCTTCTTAGACTTGGTTTGGGGTTAATGGAACCAAACATGTAGGATAAACATAACCTAAACCTTAGAATAAACAAAACAAAACAATTTTGTTTTATACCTGCTACTGTAGCCACGGCACCAAACGACAACAAAGACAGAACCATATTTATGGTGCCGTCTGGTCCGTGGTGACATCAGAAGCAAAACTGCTACCTACAAAACATCTTCTTCCTCAAAACCCACTTTACCAAAACATGTAAACATTAGACCCAACTCATTATTGACACCTTCTCACCCACTAATCACTGGAGATAACATCATTGTAAATATCCTAACTACATTTTATCTCTTAATTCTGAGTCTAGGATTCTAGTTTGTGCACAAAATCACTACATGGGGTTTGTATATATTCTTATACAAAACATGGATTCAATTGGCAAATTGCATAACTAGTCATTGAAATTAGGTACTACTACATTATCATATTGCATAAAAAAATCATGATTCCCCCTAATCAATAGATAATGACTATAAGGCCTTATTCAAATAACCAAACACCCCATGTCAAAAATTTTGAAAAGCTTCTCACTTGTAAGAAAACAATTTTTCATATTGTTAATACAAAATAGAAACGTTAGATTTTCATCACTTGCATGCTCTTGAATACTAAAGGTATTGCATAACTAATATGCATTCCCGGGTATATTCAAATGAAGCCACATTGAATTAAGAGCATTTGGGTTATCTCATGATGTTTGCCAAACACCCCACTAAAACCATTTTTGTGCATAAAATGAGTCGAGATAACCGCAACTCCAAATCGTTTTCATATAGGCACACACTAGAACCAAAACGTTAAGTTTATTCTCATTTTTAACATGTTAATTCTTGCTCCTAGGGATAACCATGGTAGCCGCAAAATTCTATGATCACAAGGATACCCTTAACTACATCCCCAAACATCACAAAACCAAGGGACTCACCAAGGAACAAGTCGAAATCTTTAAGATTCTAGAGACTAGGTACTTCCATAAGGGTAGAACCATTCACTCCTCTTTTATCAAAAATACCAATCTCTGTGAAGAGCTAGCCGCTATTCAATTCGATTGTCTCCTTGACATCGATGAACCTATTTGTCCTAGGTTTGTGTTAGATTTTTATGCTAGTGTCACCGTTTTCATTGATGAAGATGATGAGTTTAGCCTTAGGTTTAAGATCAATCAAAACGACTACACTATCTCCTTAACCAACTTTGCTCAAGTGCTAGGAATTCCCAACCGGGGACATGTGTCTACTCGGATAAGTGGTCACCACCATACTTGATGCAATCAATGACCGCCTCTTCCCTACCAAACACCTCTAGCAAATAAGGATGTCATCCGTGAGCGCCTATTTATCCCAAGGGAGATACAACCCGAGTCACCCGAAAAGAAAAAGAAGTGAACCGAGATCCATATGGAATGGAGCTCAATGAACTTAAGCCCGAATTTAAGAAATGGGAAGAACTACTTAGAGCCAACGTCATTAGCACCATAGGGAATAGGGATCACATCAATGCTTGCCTTTGCCACATGCTCTACAACTTGTTCACTCGTCAACCATTCAATTTAGCCTATTACATCACTAGGAGAATGATTAATATTCCAACTCAAGGATCGGTTGCTCTTCCATACGGGATGCTTCTCACCTGTCTCTATAGAGCTTATGCACCAATTCCACCAAGCCCAATAGGGATGCACCTTCACTATGAGCTCATCCCTCACATTTTTGTGCCCTTGAGTGACGAGCGAGTTGCTAAGACAAAAGGAAAGAGAGCAAAACCTCCAAATCCATCATCATCATCATCATCATCATCATCAAATAGCTCCGAGGATGGTCTTCCTAACTCTCGCCTTCCACCTCATGAGTATTATGCATCTCTTCCCGAGATTGAGAATGAATCAATGAGTTCAAGCAAACCAAAGGGATGTTCAAGTGCCTTGGTAGGATGATGAACAAGATCTACAAGAAGTTGGACAAGTGAGAATCGGTTTAAGGAGCGTTTGGAACAATACATTATCTTTAATGTTTGATACAATTTGGTTTTTTTTATTTTGTAGGATGATAATATAACTCAAAACAATGTTGTATGCTAACTATTTCATGCAGGGGGATAGCACAAGTGTGTTATCAAATTTTACCCATTTTCACTTCAATGTGAAAATCATTCACCCTTGGTCAAAATCTATGCTCCACTATATTTGTGCATGTGTTATTTACTTTTCCTAACTAGAAATAATTAATGTCACATGTTTTAAGCAAAATTTCTGGTTTCGGAAATGTCCCCGACACTTACGTTCTATTATCTAGTTGTTTGCATAAGTTGCTAAGTCGAGTCATATCCTTTGTACACAGTTTTGGGACGATTGGGACTCATGGGAAAAGTTAAATTTTATGAGATGACGGGAAGGGCGTTAAATTCAAATTCCTTTATTTGCATAATAATGTACTCCAAGTGTTTTGATCTTTTCAATTCGGGTCAAATTAGTGTTAGAGTAATAAAAACTCAAGTGTAGGGATGTGCTTATAAATCCCTATTATTTTGATGTTATCGTAGAGGATGGTAAAGTAAAAGTGTATTGAAAAAAAAAAAAAAAAAAAAAAAAGGGCTACCATCTTACATCTATCTTTAAATTCATGTTTGTTTATTTCAGGTTATCTAGAGTTTAGAGTGTCGAGTCTTGGCTTAGCAACGCCATTCTTCGCATGCTTGTAACTTAAAGATTTTTACTTGCCACCACTAAATAACCTATCCCACCAAACCCTTTGTTTCCCACCGTAAGCTATCATTACAACCCTTTAAAAGACCTCTTGGATAGTCTTTCCTAGGTGCTTACATGGCGATGGAGGTTTGATCTAGTCTCAAACCTATGGTAATCTATGTACTAGGACCGGTTAATGAGTGTTTATCTTCCATTTCAACTTGTTATATTTCATATACACCGAGAGATGTGAGTATCCAAACACCCCATGTGAGGTGCTAGTATGTAATTCTGTGCTTGTTATGACTTTTCGGGGCTTATATGTGTTGTGAATCGTTCTAAACTAATGCTTCATGACCTCTAACTTATATATTGATTGGCTAAAGCACATTTGCTTGAGGACAAGCAAATACCAAGTGTAGGATATTTGATAAGGTTTTAAAATGTACCTTTTTGAGGGTCGTTTAAGCCCTTATTTGATCACTTTGTATCGTTATTACTTAATATCGTTCTTTTCACTTTTAGGTATCTTGAAGGCAAAATCTTGAATGACACTTATTCGGACGAAAAGCGCGAATATCTGAAGAAAATGGCCAAATTCGAGAATCGAGACACTCAGTTCTTTGAACCGAAGGGACGGCGTCGAGCACAAACTAGCGACGCCGTCGGACAAGTTTTGTTATGGCTCGAGAGCAAATTGCTCATTTACAAGTGACGGCCGGGTTTTAAAGAGTAGGCGTCATGACTCACGGCATAGGGTGGCGCTGGCCGCAAGCCTAACATGGCCAAGACGAAACCCTAATAACGGCGACCACGGCGTCACAAATCAAAGGGTGACATCGCATTTGTAATCTTATATATAGAATCCGAATTTTTAGTTTTCGATTGTGTAGTCTTTTGGAGTTAAAACCTAAACCGAACCAAGGTCTGTCTTGTCAAGATTTTCGGTTCCATACCCTATCTTACATCAAGATAAGTGTTTTACTTCATTAATTCAAGTATGTCTTCAATTAATTGTGTGTATGCTTGCATGTTTCCCATGTCCGGCTAATTTACTTGTGTGTTTGCTTAGGAATATGAAACTTAATTATTGAATATTGATTGGTTGTCTCTTATCTTAATTGTTAATGATCTATTATTGCGATAGGTCATCCGTTGTGTAGTTAATGCTTGATTAATCTTTGTGAACCTTAGCTTATAGTACCTAGAGTCATTGTAGGCTAAACCATCCAAAGAGTACCTTAGTGTTAAGTTTATAAATCCTAGAGATTTTGTAGGCATTAACCTTTGGTAGTTTCAAAGAGTTAGAGATAAACGCATACCCTACGACCTTAGACACACAACGCGATTAAGAATAAGAACGTGACAATTCAACCATCAATAGGAGATAATTAAGGAGTAATAAAACCTAAGTAAACACATCTTTAAATCATCATACGAGCACACAATAATTAGACATAGACTACCTCACCATTAGATTAGATAATTAGATAAGTAGAAGTAATCGATAGAAATACCAACCCCCAAAGCCAAACCCCGAGATTCGTACCTTTCCATTTCTAAAAACATAAAAGATAAAAATAATATTCCTCAACCCCAACCTTAGCGTAGTAACTTCTGCTAGCATTCCTATTCCCCAGAGAACGATATCAATTTCCGTGGCTTACCCTAATACTACATTACAACGATTAGGTTCACTTGCCTGGGGTGTTGAAAAACTTGCTCGGCGAAAAGGAAGTTCCTTTGACCCGAGCGCGCGTGTAAGTTATCAATCGCTCTTCCTACCGGTGGAATCTAAGCAATAAAGGTGTCGAGATTGAATCTTTTCTTTGTCCCAGTTGTTCGTCTTCACTAGAAACTTTACAACATTCGTTATGGACTTGTTCTTTTGCAACATGTGTTTGGCTTAAAGTTTTCTCATGGTTGGATTTACCTTATCCAACTCCTTCGTCTCTCCAGGATGTATATGCATATATTGATAAGTTGCATATTCATAACGATATGAAATTGATGCTTCAAGCTATCTTTGGTGTGGTGTTGTGGTCTTTATGGAGCTTTCGAAACGACCTCATCTTCAACAGTCATCCTATGGCCCGAAACGAGATATTTGACAAGATTATGGACATTTCATTTTTGTGGTACACAAATAGGAATAGGAAAGCTAATATTTCTTGGAACAATTGGCTTCAAAACCCATTGATCACTTATGTCTTGTAACTCCTATTTGTTCTTTTCTAGCTTCTTGCTAGCTTTTTATAAAATTTTGTTGTTCAAAAAAAAAGGCTACATTGTTGGTTAACCTTTTTCCTTGCAGGTTCTGCAAGAAATGTAAAATACCAGTTGTGTTCTTCTTGGAATCTTGTTATTGTTCCTAGAACAACACATAAGGTAACCCATTGTCAGATGTAAACGTATTAGATTCTGGTTTAGCAATAGTATCTGAAGCAATTTGTGAAATTTTAATAATAACATTAGGTAGACTTACTTTCAATATATCTTGAAGCTGGTCAACAGACTTTAGTAATTCGTCTTGAATCGAATGGATTGAATGGCAAGTCTAGGCAAACTTATCGCAGTGTCATTTGAACCGCTTCTTTCGAGAAGTCTGGATTGAAAATCAAAAACTTGTATTCCTATGTCAAGATACTGGCAAGAAAAAATCGAAAAAGATATATCACACTTACCGACACGTATCCATATCGATTATACTTTTTGATGGTGTAGGTTATGTTTTCAACACTACGTTACAAGCGAGCATATCAGCGGACATGTTATAACGGTATGTTCCCAAAAGTACTTAGACAAACATAAATAAGTAAGTGCATATATATCCAACAAAATTAACCTTAATTGGTTTATAGAACATCCATAAGCGTAAAATAAACAATATACATTCCTAACCATATACTAAACTCAAAACATATATGAAGAAACCGATTCGATACACCATACATTTGAGCTTCGATGAATGACATAAGCTCCCTTGTTAAACCACCTTGTTCACAACCTTCACCAACATGTTGCAATGTACGCAAATCTTCATTTGCAAAATATTCAAGCTGTGAAATACTTTGCACACATGAATCAAAGGGATACAAAAGCTCGACTCTGCAATCAAAATCCTCTCGGTAACACGAGACCTAATATCTTGGGCTTTTTGGTTAGTGCAACCGTCCACCCTAGTGTGACAACCTCCTACTAAACTTCTCACCATCATGTCTCTATGAGACTAGAACCCGTGACTAACTCTGTGAAAGGCATTTTGTAGTCATTTTCTTCTTTTGGTTTCTTTTTTTTTTTTTTTTTAACAAAGCAGTTAAGATAGCCCTTTGGTTTATGTGTGTTTTATATTAGTTATAAGGTCTTGATATGATAGCCACGCATAGTTATTATGGCATTTTGACTTATAAGCCATATTGATTTGATTTGATAGCCAACAGACCAAAATAAGTATACTACACTACTTGATGAATTTGTTTACTTGAGGAAATGTTGAACCTTTGTTTCTCTTTAATTTGCGGGTTTACTTGAGAGGCGTGTTTAAGCATATTAGCGTGCATGGACTCACAATAGTTGTATTGCTAAATTGTATATTCGACAATTGTATTTAAGTGGGCTACTTTTATATGTCTTTATTTAGTTTAGTTCCCTTTATTTTAAATTGTTGGCGATATTTTATAAGCATGTATATCACCCAAGTATGTAGAAGAAAGTATGATCTTTATGCAAAAAGACATTTTGGTACCCAAAATATATATGCAATAAGACATGTGTTTAATAGTACTATCACGTAATCAATATATTACGGCGACATTTTTAAAGCGCCTTTTTCTTCTTATCGATTCTGCCCACTATCTCGCCGAGCTAACAATAACTCTACATTTAGGGCCCCTACATTTATTACAAGTCAAATACAAATCTTTTCCGCTTTGAGGTCAAACAACAAAGTGTAAAAAGTATTGTCACACGAACCAATGTATGCATCATATCAAGTACTTTCACATAAAATTTACAAAGCATTGTGTGGTACATTAAGAGGAGGCGCGCTATGTTGAACCACTATCGGGGTTTCATAGGCGCTAGCGGTGGATATCTAAAATTTACAAAACAGCCCCGTATGGTACATTAGGGTCAAGTACAAGAAGAAGGAAAATCACGTGCTTATATTTCGACTTACATTTTTTAAAATAATTTGTAATATAAGTGTAAAAAGGAGTTTTATTGAACCATCGTAATTCTAAAATTTATTTAATAAAATGAGTACTCAAATATAATTAAGGTGGCATGCTTTAAAATTCTAACTAGAAACCATTTTTTAAGAGTTACATTTATACACAAACAATAATCAACACGGTTTATCAAAATATGAGTTGCTAACGACAAATTTTGTACACCATTAATATATAGAAAAAAAATTTGTAAGCGATTTTACAAGCTTCAAACAAATGATGCTAGGTTGCCTTTTGAGGCATCACTTTATCGTCAAACCAAAAGATATCTGATTATAAATTAGCTAATTGTTTAAAGTGTATTATATTTATCATTATTTGTAGTTGTGTGTATCATTATTGAATCGATTATTCCATACATTTTTTTGAATTTTGATTATTTTGCGTATCGATTCTTAAAAATACTTGATTCGATTCCAAAAATCGTGATTCGATACCCAAAATTTTGGTTATTTGTGTGTGATTCAAGTTTTTGGTATCGAATAACGTATTTTGGAATCGAATCATATTTTAATCGATACACTATTTAATCAAAATTTGAAAGGTGGCGAAATAATCGGATTCGAACAATATTCACACAAGGTCTAACGATGACAAGTATATACATTTTTAACCGGTTAACACATTTATATATACAACTATAGCTTGTTGGTCAAATGTTTACAAATTTTTCTCTCATATATTAATGGCTAAATTGCTCCGAACAACCTACATAATTTGATAAACTATTGATGATGTTGTTTAATATAGCGTAACTCTTTAAAGATGGTTTTAAGTTAAATTACATATCTACCCTTAAATATATTGAAAGTACTCATTTTGTTAAATAATTTTAAAATTACAATGGTCCAATAAAAACTACAAAAAATCGCCCACTATCCTTGACTGTATTGCTCATTTAGAACCCCCTACATTTATTGTCACACAAACCAATGTATGCATCATGTCAAGTACTTTCATAAACCGATGAATTCAAGCGACCTTATGCGCGCCATTTTCATCTTACCAACAACCGAGTAGACAAACATATTTTGTTTAGTAACCAAAATTGGATACAAGGAATTATGAGGTTGATATTTTATTTTATGTTTTTATTTTAATTATATCGATTATGCGATATAATTTTGCTTTTAATTCAACGTCAATGTAGGTTGTTTTGTAAAACACAAACCGATCAAAGAGAGATTGCGGCGGTGAGTTGCGTTTAGTTGAGAAAACACCTTGTTTTCACAAAATGTTTGTGGAAAACAAGGAACACAATCGCGTTCAAATTAACGTTTCCACCAAAATGTTTTGCAAAACACAAATCCCTATTTCCAACTTAAGAAAATTACAAAACAAATTTTAGTTGTTTCCTTGTTTTCCTTCCTCGACCTCCCTCCTTTCTTAAAGAGAAAATAGAAACATCAACTAAGCGTTTTCTATATTTTCAAGTGTTTGTGGAGATTAATTCTCCTTCAAATTTTACAAAACTAGAAATAGAAAATAAGAGAATTGTTCTCGACTAGCACTTTAAATATATTGAGTGTTCTGCCACAAACTCATATTAAGTTGCCTTAAACCTTGCACCGCCTATATAACGAGACCCCGTGCACTTATCTCTTCACATATCCCCAATCTTCTTCACAAACCCTAAATTCTACACAAACCCAAAAATGCCATAAACCATAATTCACCACTAAAACCATGAATACTAAACGAGAGGTTGTAAATCGAACCTCTTCTCCATCATCATCATCATCATCATCCATTGATTTCCTTGATTCTTTCCATATCCTTATGATCCTCTACCTAAAAATCACCTTTTCTCGTCCATCGAGGAAGATGATAGTGTAGAGAATCAAGTGTATGCTGATGATTACGATGACTACTATAAGGAGAGAACATCTTACTCTGACCTCCGGCACCTTTCAATGGGGCCTCGAGCAAGCAATCCGCCACTTCATGGGTGGAAAGGTGGTGCTTGGTCTTCCTGCTGGTTTGGTGCATCAACACACATCGCATAGAAGAAATGCTAGGGAAGGGTGGATGGGTTGCATTTTGGTTGAAATACATGGAGGAAGCACAAAGGAGACCTATTTTTCTCCATCATCAGCGTTTTCATCAATCCGTCCCATACTTTTGACCCTTAGCATCGTTATAGAAGTCTTGTAGCTCCGCCATCGGGATAGAGCGAATGGGTGGTTATCGAGAGACTTCACAAGCATAATCCGACATTTAGTGTGATAGATGTGGCGATCGTGCTCATCTTCTTCTCTTTAGATGTTGGACGAGATGATATGCACTAGATTAGGTTTAGTAGTAGTAGAAATATTAGTAGGAGATCGTGTATAACTTTGGATTTGTAGTTGCATTTGAAGTTGATTGGGTTTTATGTAAGTTGTAAGGCGTAAGCTTGTTTCATGAATGAATGAATGAACAATTTGACTTCAATCTCTTCTCTTTAGAACTTTTAACTTTGTGAGTTTTATGGAATAATATGTGGGATTTTGAGATTACAGTTTGGATTGGTTGGGGTTTATGTGGGCGTCGGTTGGAAGTGATTTGAAGATCAATTACTTCAAGCTGGGGATGATTTGGGAAAAAAATAAGTTTGCATCAAATTCACAAATCACGCCCTTAATACGCATTACCATGAAATTGCTAGCGATGGATTTCAAACCACTAGCGATTGTTTGATAAAAGTATAGCGATGGATACATCAAATTTACAAAACCAGGCCCATAAGTATATATTATCGGAGAAAACCACTTGGCGGTGCATTGACAACGAAAAGCGGTGGTTTGATAGAATAATAACTTGATGGATACATCAAATTTACTAAGCGACCGTCAGTATATATTAAGAGGCGCTATCGTGGGTTGAAGACCATACGCAGGGGTTTCATAGCGCTAGCGGTGGATATCTAAAATTTACAAAACGACCCCCGTGGTACATTAAGAGGTATATCGTGTTGAAGACCACTAGCGGGGGTTTCATAGGCAAGGCGGTGGATATCAAATTACAAAACAACCCCCATGTGGTACATTAAGAGGAAAGGCTGCTGTCGGCGGGTTGAAAGACCACTAGCGGGGGGTTTAGTAAACCTTCTTGTGGATATCTAAAATTTGCGAACCCCCCGTGTGGTACATTAAGGAGGCAAGGCGCTAGCGGCGGGTTGAAAGCGACCTGTGAGGGGTTCCTAGGCGCTATTGTACGGATACATCAAATTACAAAACGACCCCCAGTATACATTATGGAATCAAGTACAAGAAAAGAGGAAAATCAAGTGCTTATATTTCGACTTACTTTTTAAAAATAATTTGTAATATAAGTGTAAAGAAATCTTGCCATTGTCCGCACCGAAGCAATGATAACTCTACATTTAGGGCCCCACATTTATTTACAAGTGAATCTAAATCTTTCGCGCTTTGAGGAGTGTAAAAAGTATTGTCACGCGAGGCAATGTATGCATCATGAATGGACCTTTCACATAAACCGATGAATTCAAGCGACCTTATTAACGGCGTCATTTTCATCTTACCAACTTAAGCCGAGTAAACAAACATATTTTGTTTTAGTAACCAAAAATTGGATACAAGGAATTATGGGGATTGATATTTTATTTTATGTTTTTATTTTAATTATATCGATTATGCGATATAATTTTGCTTTTTAATTCAAGCGTCAATGTGGGTTGTTTTGTAAAACTTAAATACAAATTAGACTAAGATTGACAGCGTCATAAACAAAAGTAGTTACATAACTAGTACACGCATAACCCGCGTAACTAACCTAAACAAAACATAAACCCTAACATGAAACCCCACAAATTCAAAGGACCGTTGACTCAAGATGTTCGATGAAGGATAACGAAGAAGAAAGCAGCACGCGCTTTCTAAGATGGAGAGTGCCTTCTTACTAATCTCAGACCTATCTTGAATTTGCATCCTTACCGTATGTGAAACGAGGCAGCAGGACCAGACGTTAGTTGGACCCGACCAACGACTCTCCAATAAGCACATCCCTCGTTGTCTGCGAGCGGTTAGCTCGTCGATCTTCTCTGCGATCTAATTCATCCCGACGAGTGTCACTAACTTCTCCCCAATATTCCACAATCATCGCCAGCCTTGACGGATCGAGAGTTTCTTTATACGGATAGTTGATCCAGAGGAAGGCGGGGTTGGACATTGTTGTTGTTGGTTGAGATGTTTTTTTTTTAGAGGATTAAAAATAGAGTATGGAAATATAGAGTATTAACCACTGAAAATGTGTTGGTAGTTGTGATAGGAGTTGTTAAATAGATTGGAATTATAGTAGTTTTAAAATAGAAGTGTAAATATATTATTTACAAGGAAAAAAATGTATCTTTTGATTTAGAAGTTATCATCATATATGTTTTGATGTTAATTGATATTTATATATAGTTTAGAAGTTATCATCATATCTCGTTTTTGTTTTATTAACGTAACACAAGTTATTAAACATAATTTCTCTATATAAGCATAAATCGATAACATAAAATGTGTTTCCAAATCACCAATGGTCCTGCGTACATAGCTACATATAACAAAATGTTCCAAAACTATACATATAATCCATTTAGCGGTAATCCTAACCAAGTTATTCTCTGAAACATATAATAACACATAAAGTAGCGAACTTCGTGTTAACCCCGAGGTCTTTTATTCGGTGGAGCTTCATGTCTGTCTAACTATTTTCGAGTTTGACCAAAGCTTAACACCTTATTTTAAATAGCTTAGGGTTTTAAGTAATGAGAACTATCCAACCATCGGGTATCAAAGACCTTTAAACCATTAAGCTCGAGTGGGTCATTTTAACAATTAGGGTAGGAGGGTAGGATGGTGGGTTTTGAGACATAAACCAAGTTCTTGGCGGTGTTGAGTCAGCCGCACCATGTAATAACACTTTAACAAGGATAATGAGATTATGTTGTGTTCGTATACTGTGATACACGAAATTTTTATCGTGTTTGCATCGACTATTTGAGCGTTGTGTATATGGTTGAAGGTCACACGAAAACAAAGGAATGATGTTAGTGTGTACGCTTAAAGTTATATTATACCATTGCCGACACCATTTCATATCCTTTTACAATGATCACCCCCAAAACAAACCAACAATTCTACTACTATATTATGAACCAACAAAAATGTGGTTGTGCGTGTATGACACGTGGCTTGCTTTGATGGTTCGCAGCTGATAGTTCTACGGTTTCTTGGTCCGGTGAATGCTGGGAAAGTGTCTGACACGTTTCTTGTTCACGGTTTGTAATGGTTTTGATGATGATGAGTTGAATCTTGAAGGGTGAAAAGGTAGTGCAAAGTGGTTTAGCCATGCGTATAGAGTTCATACTTGTGCTTGTGTGTGTTTTGGTGTATACGTTTTTTGTGAGAAACTCCATGTTTACGTGTAACAAAGAGATGTCGAGATTATAAGAAATAGATGACATGGTTTTGTAATGATAGTGATGAGCAGAGGAGTGAAATGGGTTTCAGCTTTGAAAACTGCAACGTTATATCATTGCGACCATTTCATCTATCTTGTTATCATCTATGATCTCATACCTGCGAAACATGGACTTGATCTCAAAAGACACCACTAAAAACACACTCAGTTCTCAAATCTCAAAAGCTAGGCCGTTTGCCTCTACGCTTCATGATTCAACCACTCTTCATCGGTAACTTTATCTTGTAACAATGAGTGGCACAACTTTCCGGTATCTCGGACAAACTCGTATTCTCAATAAATAAACCATCGGAGAAGCCACGTGTCGCGCGTTTGACTTCAATATTGTTTGATATTATGGGAAGGTGTTGGTGAGTTTTGGGAAGATCATTGTAAGGAGAATGAAATGGTGTTGAGCAATGGTATAATAACATGTAAGCATACCGCTGGCGACGTTCTTTGTTTTCAGAACCCTCGACCATGCACCTTCAAGTGAATCATAGCTGCAGATCAGATCTTTGTATCACAGGCATGAACATGATCTCGATATCATGGTGAGGCTATTACACATGAAGGGTTGGACGCATTGCCAGACTTGGTTTATGTCGCAAAACCACCGTCTACACTCGACCCTAATTGTTAAAATGACCCACTCGGCTTAGTGGTTTAAAGATCTTTGTTTCACCCGATGCTTGGATTTCTGGTTCCGCAAAACCTAGCTAAAATCTGTGACATTCTCATCTTACCTTTTGGCATCATTGCTGTATCGCGGCTTGGTCTCGGTTTGGAACCGTGACACCTAATCGGTTTGAAGCAAGTATAAAGCGAATCATATATTCCTGCAACTAATCAATTGCATATAACATACTATATAACAATACCTAATAAACAAAGAGATACCCGGTAAGATTGCAACTATCTAACAAAAACCCATGAAGCTTTTACGATCGATCAGAGTATTTATAAAAAGTAGTAAGCGATACCTTCGGTGATGTAGTGGTGGTGGAGGCGGGCGCTATGATGTAGTGGTAGTGCGGTGATGAAGATGAAGATGAAAAGTTGAGGTGAAAGCGGTTGGGGTTAATAATTAGGGTATGTGTGATATGGGTAATGCTCTGCGTTATGGGTTCTTAAATAGAAGTTAAGTGTTTGGTTATAAGTTGTTGAGGAGTAAATTAAGTGGTTGACTTTGGTTTCATTAAGTGTTTGGTTATTTGTTGCGTTGCAAATTATTTTAAAAAATCGTATATTACAAATTATTTTAAAAATACACAAAAGCTTGAGACACGCGTATTACAAATTATTTTAAAAAATTGTAGAGTAGTAAATATAAACCGTGATTTTCCATCTTTCTTGTACTTGACACGATAATGTATACTTGAGGCTTGTTTTGTAAATTTGATGTATCGTTGTAATCCCTTATGAAACCCACACTTGTTGTTTTCAACCAGGCGCTGTGACTTCCTGTTCAATATTACCACTTGAAATTTGTTTGTAAATTTTAGGTATCCATTTGCTAGCGTCTGAAACCCACGCTATTGTCTATCAAACCGCGCCTTTGGTTGTCAATGCCTTTGCCGATGGTTTTCACGATAATATATACTTGAAATTTTTTTGTAAATTTGATGTATCGGCGCTATACTTTATCAAACCACTTCAGTGGTTTGAAATCTGCTAACAATTTCATGGTAATGCATACTTCAAGGGTGTGTTTTGTAAATTTGATGCAAACTTATTTTTCCCAGAATCCTTTGCGGGTTGAAGTAATTGATCTTGAAATCACTTCCAATTGACGCTCCATAAACCCTAACCAATCAATGGTAATTTCAAAATCCCATCTTTTCCATACCAACTCTCACAATGCGGTCATGATATTCCAACACCCATGCCTAGTTGCTTACCAAAAAAAATAATCAATCGGATGGTTTCATGAGATGATTGATTTTATCAACTCTAATAAAATTAGGTTTGCATTAAGCTGTACTTTTCACAATTCTCAAAGACTATATACATTATTTTGGGGTAAAAATGAGATCTGAGGCGAGATGGATTTGAGGTGTTTAGGGCTGGTGGATGATAATGAGATTTTGGTGGATGAGGAAGTCATTAAGTGCGTTGAAACTCAATGATGCTAATGGACTAGTTAATCTTTACGATAATGATATATTTTAGGTTTAGAAGATTAGGTTATACAAGAAGAGCAGAGGTAAATTTTTGAAATGTATGTTTTCTCCCGAATGGAAGTTTTAATTAACATTAGCGATGTGTATGTATACAGTAAGACCCTTTGGGTTTAATGAATTTCCCTCCAAAATTGCAATTGCTTTAATTTGTCTATCGAGAGGAGGAAATTCAATTGGTCTAACATGATTTTTGAAGGGTTTTATGAGAATATTAGGAAGAAAGGTAAATATTACTTGTATCCTAGGTTTGTTCAACTTATTGTGGGTAGCGAATAAGCGAACACTGTTGAACATAATACAAAGTATGGGTGCATTATATGCATCATAAGGTTTTACTCATATGAAACAAAATCCTAATTTAACAATCCCATGTTCCATTGTTCCGCATATGATTAATTTACAGCATCATTCGTGAGTTTGATGATGTAAATGAACGATTAGTGAACACGAACCCGACACCGTAGTTCCACCACTATTAGTCAAGTGTAACCACTTTGAAACCAACCTTGATGCTATGATAAGTTCACTGCGCACTTTTGATTTACGAGTCGAGCCGAGGAAGGTATCTTGGAACATCAACATGAATGGAC
This sequence comes from Chrysanthemum lavandulifolium, assembly GCA_022545495.1. Taxonomy (NCBI): domain Eukaryota; kingdom Viridiplantae; phylum Streptophyta; class Magnoliopsida; order Asterales; family Asteraceae; genus Chrysanthemum; species Chrysanthemum lavandulifolium. The sequence continues at coordinate 250,020,119 of CM040240.1, read as the reverse complement.
GTATATTGATGAACATCAACATGATGCCTTTTCGAATGAGCGACCGGTTAACACAGTCGAGTTGGGGATGAAAATCGTGAGCGATTAAATGAATTGGAGGTTAAATGTACAAAATGGAAATACGATCGAGAGAATTGAAGCACAGGATGTTTGTGATGGAAAAAGTTAGGGGACATGGGCGTAGTGTTGTTAGAGGAGTTAGGAGACATGGGCGTAGTGTTGTTAGAAGGTTAGAAACATACTAAGAAAGTGACATCCTCTCCAAGATGTGGTTTTGGAGGACCAAAAACCAGAGACGGTGAAGGATTTGATTCGAGGACCCAGCTGGGTTGTGCGTATGGATGAGGATGTGGATAGTGTAGATCATGGAGGGTATGTGTATGTCGATAAAGATGGGAATGAAGGCATGTACTCGAGATCGTGAAGAATGTATTAGATGATATAGAAGGATTTGATGCGGGACACATCCACGATAGTCTTCGAGAACCCGCCGCTAGAGTTGTGCGTATGGATGAGGATGTGGATAGTGTAGATCATGGAGGGCAGTATGTGGTGTCGATAAAGATGGGAATGAAGCGTACTCGAGATGCGTGAAGAATGTATTAGATGATATAGAGAGGATTTGAGTGCGGGACACATCCCGCGATAGTCTTCGAGAACCCGCTACAACTTCATTGAGGTAACCCCTGGCGATGTCTGACTTAAAGAGAGGAATTGGTGCGAGACACGTCCAGCTCCAAGCGATGCACAAGATAAAGAGGAGGAGGTGGTGCGGGACACATCGATGCTAGTGTTTACATGTAACCTTAACCTCACGGTGATGTACAAGTTAAAGAGAAGGAGGTGAGTGCGGGACATCCTGCTCCCGATGATGCACAAGATAAAGAGGAGGTGGTGGTGCGGGACACATCCGGCTGCTCCCGATGATGCACTGAAGATAAAGAGGAGGTGGTGGTTGGGACACATCCGCTGCTAGTGTTTACGTAACCTTAACCCCACGGTGATGTACAAGTTAAAGAGAAGGAGGTGGTGCTGGGAGACATCCAGCTGCTCCCAATGATGCACAAGATAAGAGGAGGTGGTGGTGCGGGACGCATCCCTGCTAGTGTTTGTGTAACCTTAACGGTGATGATGTACAAGTTAAAGAAGGAGGTGGTGAAGGACACATCACTGCTCCCAATGATGCACAAGATAAAGAGGAGGTGGTGGTGCGGGACACATCCACTGCTAGTGTTTCTGTACACCTTAACCTGTACGGTGATGTACAAGTTAAAGAGAAGGTGGTGGTGGGAGGACATACTAGAACCAGCTGCTACAACTTGTCTATCACGAAATGTGACAACAAGCGATGTACAAGTTAAGGAGAATGAGGTGGTGCAGGTACACATACTCAAGAACCCCACGGCTACAACTTCAAGCGGGAATGTGACACCAAGTGATGTAGAAGTTAAAGAGAAGGAGGGGCTGCATGAGACATCCATGGCTAAGCGTAACCTAGCAACCCCGGCTAGTTTGAAAAGTGTAGTAGACAATAGAGTAGTCTCGCTGCACTATTACTACCACGTCTACAATTGTCACAACTACATCTGTTTCACCACCTAAATCAAAAGAAGTTGAGAAAGGAGGTACGCGATTACAGCGATAGATTTAAGCAAAGTTCATGAACCCTACACCTACCATTGCAGCCGCTCCTATATTTCTTAAACCAATGGACCTAAACCCTTGACTACAAGTTTGACTATGGTGAGCCTTTGAACAGAAGGTGGCTCTACCGGATAATGGAAGGAAAAGGTATTGTTGAACTGATATAAAGTTTAAGAATACTGAAGCGGATTGATTATGATTATGAATATGGTGTAGAATGGAAGAGTACTGACGAAATAAAAAGGAAAAGTAGAAGGAGGAAGCTAATCGAGATGGATAGATGATTGGGAGGATTCACAAGCCTATCTTGAAGCTTCCCAATAATGGGATTGAGTACACTCGTGAGTGAAGGAGTAATTCTCTCTAATAATCAAAAAGCAGAATCTTGGATGAATGGTTCACGAAGTTCAAAAAAGAGAAAAAACAAGTCAAAGAAAGAAACCTCCTACAAAGAGCGATATGAAATACATACATGAAGATTATCAAGAATTGAGGCATACATCTTGGTGTAGATCTAAGAACATGTTCAACGAGAGAGGATGAAGGAGCTTAGTCGAGAGGTGTGAGAGGTTAATGAAGATCACATTCCTATGAATTACGAGAAAGAAGCGAGAATGGTTAAAGAAGCAATCCGGATATAAAAAAGACAAAGGTGGACGAAGATTTGAAAAGAGAGAAAAGAACTAAGCAATTATTTAAGGAGACTAATAGTCCTAATCACGAACCTATTAATCCTATTCCTTTAAAAGCAGTTCATCCTATTATCGATTAGCGGATTGTCAAACATAGAGGTAGAGAAGTAGTTGAGATTACAAGAGATGATGGATGCAAATCCACTTATTGGTCATTTGGGATGTTCTTCGGATTGTTTGACTAGGAGTGATTTGAATGAGTTGTGGAAAGTAATGAAGTTCGAGATATGGGAAGTTAGGTCCAAATGGAGAGTTAGCTAAGTTTGTGTGGGTACGCTATAAAGAGCATGTTTGAACACGATCTTGAGGCTGAATATTGGTATGATTGTGAGGTGGTTGAATGGATATTGTACTCATCTTGCAAAGGTTCGTGGTGTAAAAACAAAAAAGAGGATGGGTTTTTCATGTTCGTTGATAGGGATTATCCTTTATCAAAGAATGTGGCAAGACAAATCTTTGGAAGCTAAACTCGATTCAAGAGGAACAAATGAGACACATCCTATAATTGATCCTTTGTTTAAAAAGATAGAAGATTGCGAGACCTACAAGGAACCTCACGCGGTGGTGATTAAACCAATCCTAGAAGATTCAATCCCTAACGATGTTAGAATGAGGCTAGTAGTAAAGGTCAGACGATACTTTAACAATGTGAATTTAATGTCTTCGATTGTTCAATTTTTGTTGTTTTCGCAACCTCATTTTAAATTAGAATCCCATATATTCCATAGGTATATGCTGGATATGATGAAAAGACAGAAGATTCAAGACCATCCAACTATTGAACACAAGATAAAATGTGAGTAAAACTCCTACTTACTAGGAAACTTTATTGAATAAAGTATGTTACTAGGAAAGCACATGCGATATAACACTAAGTGCTTGGAAATCGGATACATTATAGCACTAAATTCTTACTAGGGGCATATAGTAGTCTTAGTTACTAGGATATCATATCACGACATAACAGTTAGTACTTCGCCATATCGCACGGTGCTTATAAGCGACAACGTGCCTCAAGCTTATGAATAAAAATTCTTGTTCGAGCACTTTCATTTCGAGTTCTCCGCCAAGATATTCATTTGCATCACTTTGTGTTCACTGAGGGCACACTCCCACCTTGAAAGTCAACGGTTTTGTGGCACCTTCTTACATACGGTTGCCATCTCTTGAATAACGGCCCTTTCACGATTAAGTCTAGCCAATTCTTGAGTTAGGATGTTCACCTTTCTTGCCAATTGAACATCTTCGATTGCGATACCGGCGGTAGAAAGTAAATCATCATGTCACATCTAGGTTGTTAGTGTAGAAGCGCCTCTTATCTCATCGCATTTAAGCGGACACGACATTGTTTGCTTACTTATTTATGGAATGATGTTGTGTGAAAATATACACAAGTTCTTTGTTAAATAGGCAAATTGAAAGGTAAATAATGATCGCATGCATACATTAGACGTTACACTATATACTGACTCCTCTATGTTTTTTATAGAAAAGAGCAAAAAATGTGCACATGTTCAGCAGTTTATTGTATAACATTCTCACAAAGTAACATAAAACACAATAAAAGCAAGCCACTCCACAGCTATTATTATTCAAGTAACAAACATTGAAAATTCTAAATGGTGATAAGTTGTGCTTCCGTTGTGTTAAAGTTCAAATTGAAGTACTATAAATCGTCCAAATGAACAACATTTTCGATCGCGAGGTTGTGGTGAATATTTATTCTGACGATGTTTTCGAGGTAGATGATTCACATTTCCATGTCTGAAATCATTGTTTGATTGACCTTGCTTCTCATATTAGAAGCCTCTACTGCGCCTCCTACATCCTTGTGTAGTTCTTGTTCCATACTACTGCATTGGTTGTAGGGGTGCACGATTGTGACTTTCTTTTACGTTCCGACATGTGGCATTAGTTCAAACAACCATATCGATAATAACATTAAAATTATACACATTGAAATAAAATATAAGCTACACTTGCCTTGCTTGTCATCAGCAGTTCGGTACATGAAGCGTCTTGTGTCTGCCTTTCCACACACACGCGGGTTTTGCTTCTGGCTCTTCCCACAGTGATCGGATACGTTTCTTTTCTTTGGGTCTTCCAGGTTGTCGCTTATCCATAGCGGGAGGTTTCTGGATTTCACCAGTCATCGAGTCTTGTGAGGATACATCTTTTAGAGGATAAACCCTTGCTTCGATATGTATTTTTAGTGACGTTTTGTTAAGCCAATCCATAGCCCAATTGCTAGTCACGGGTCATCCCTTGAAATCTGAACCTGGCACAAACATGACTACAAGGTAGACCCAGAGATAGGCGCCATTGCGGCAAGTGCATTCTCTGTTGTCAAAGTCAACAATATGAACATGTTTCGGATGGGTGACTTGGTAAATCTTGTGCATCTCAATTCCGTTAACACCCCAATTAGCACTCTTTGCCATTCTATTGTTTACTTTTGCATTTGCCCATTCGCTAATTTCATCGGTTGGAGCATCACGAAATAAAAAAAATAATAATACATTTTCATCTGACGTGCCAATATGTAATAAACCAAGTATAATATCTGAGTTTATTTAAGTTACCTTTGTATTTTGCTCGACATTCAAAATACCATCTTGTAGAAGCCTTGGTAGTACTCCATTTGCTGGGTTATTGGAACCTTCCTAACATCTTCGTTAAAGAGTTTCTTGATTCGACACTGTTTGAGGTCAAATAATTGTACTGTTGCGAGGCGATAGCCTTGACCATTTATCAAATCAGCTTCATCTTTTAGTTTTTATACACATCATGTTTTAATGATCGAATCTCGAAATTGAAGCATCAAACTCACACTCTGTGTAAGCTTTGCATGTCCTCCAATATAGCCTTCCTTTCTAGTTTTCAAATTGCAGTTCATCATTAAATGCCGACAAAAACCATGAAGCCTTATTTGGGAAAAGCAGTACTACATGCATGTCAATTCGAGAATGTCATCCGGAGATGATGGCCAAATCTTTTACTTCACCAATGCATTCTTTAAGTTTGGTCAAAACCATGTCCATGATTCATTGGTCTCACCTTGAGAGACACCGGTTGCAATAAATTATGTCGGTTGTTCAGTCCATCAACAACAGCAGATTCGTGCCAAATATCTCCACTTTAAGATGTGCGACATCAATGATTGCAATAATTAGCATAAAGCGTAAACTCGGATCTATTTTAAACAATCGAAATTTGCTTAATTAATAAAATTTCGATAACAATGAGGTATTAATCATAAAAAATATAATAAATTTATGAAAAACTGATAACGAAACCAATGAATACCATCTTAAACCGATCATATCATACTGTCTCAATGTGAGTTCTGTCCCTCATTTCCAACTTTAAGTTATAGCGATGTCTGACAGCTGCTCAAAAGACTCCCCTAGGACAACGGTTCAACAACTATAATGCAATGTTTTCCCACCCCAAGCTCGGTGGTAGGAAATGTCTACTTTCAATCAACATTAAAATCGTTTTTGTAAGATATAACTTTTCACATACATCAAACCATAACCAAGGTGGCGAATAGGTGAAATTCAGAGAGAAAGTTAGAGGTTTTAGGGAACTTAGTGAGAGAAAGTGAAAGATATTATTATGAGCTCAACTCTCTGCCAGGTAGAGGTATTTATAGTCTTATGTCGCCACACTGGAACGTGGATCAGGCATCTGTGGGTAAGACCGTCAGTCCTCCACGGTGTTATTCTTGCTAAAATACTACTTAACTTAAAGAACTACGACTCACGAGCTTCTAGCGATTACATATACTTGAGGTGGCCGACTCTTTAATACCGGAATTTCTAATTCCTAACAATCTCCTAAGGAGGTGCCTCAATTTACATCAAAATTACATTGAATCAGATAGATATTACATTAACAGTTGATCTTGCATTCTTGATGTAGTCCTTTGCTTTCGTAAGCACGTAGTCATTGATTCTTCGCATTGCATGTTTGGTTATTCAAGTGGAGGTCTTTTCTTGATCCACGTGATGATGAGTTTGAGCCATCTTTGGGATCATCGGCTATCAAAAATCTCTGAGACATCCATTGTGGTGTTGTGACTTTGGGACCGACATGCTGCATTTGGATCATGATTTCTTCTCATCGAGTAAGCGGGCTTTAGTTGATTCATGATATTGGCGGCGTGGCGAGCATGGAGTGAAAATCTCGAGTCATTGATGCACTAATCATGATTTCTTTTGAGATAGATGTGTTAAGTGAGCATGCGGCTATGGATTGACCGCTTCATTACGATCGGTACAAGCGTGGGCGTACACACGCTAGTGATTGTGACAAATGCTTTGATCACTTTCGTTGAATTGAGGTACCACGGCCGGTTCCCGTTGATCGATTACAAGTCTTGCCTGTGATCGGTGGGATTCCTAGAATCTCCTTGTGAGGGTTTCGCGGTTGTTCTATTCATTCTCTAGGGATGTGGGCGCCATGTATGACCTTCTTGATCGATATGGGAAGTTGATGATGTATATGGCACATAATCCCCAAAACTTATTTGATTTTTATCAAAATCTTAACTTTTGTGATTACGAAGATGATTATACAACCAAATTGATTATACATGGAAGAAGATTAAAGATGCAAGCAATATGACATATGATGAGCTTATTGCTTGGAAATGAAAAGAAAGAAAGCGTCCTTATGATGTTGATGTCGATATATACATTAGCCATAGGGATGTAGTTGCTAAGCCTAAGATTAAGCGTAAGTTGGTTTCATTGAAGAGCAAGATAAAGCCTGCGAGCGATCGATAAAAAATTAAGGTGGTGCAAAAAAAATCAAATAAAAAATCAAATCAACGCTATTTACGGTGTTAGATTCTTTGTGACACATACATCTAATAAACCGGCGATATATGTCACAAAGTAGCATTAAACCGGGGTCTTATTTATTTTTTTTTTTTTTGGGGGTTTGTTTATAGCGGACACTTATATTTTACAGTGCGTTAAAGTTACCAATTAATCCATATCACACTTACCGACACGTATCCATATCGATTATACTTTTTGATGGTGTAGGTTATGTTTTCAACACTACGTTACAAGCGAGCATATCAGCGGACATGTTATAACGGTATGTTCCCAAAAGTACTTAGACAAACATAAATAAGTAAGTGCATATATATCCAACAAAATTAACCTTAATTGGTTTATAGAACATCCATAAGCGTAAAATAAACAATATACATTCCTAACCATATACTAAACTCAAAACATATATGAAGAAACCGATTCGATACACCATACATTTGAGCTTCGATGAATGACATAAGCTCCCTTGTTAAACCACCTTGTTCACAACCTTCACCAACATGTTGCAATGTACGCAAATCTTCATTTGCAAAATATTCAAGCTGTGAAATACTTTGCACACATGAATCAAAGGGATACAAAAGCTCGACTCTGCAATCAAAATCCTCTCGGTAACACGAGACCTAATATCTTGGGCTTTTTGGTTAGTGCAACCGTCCACCCTAGTGTGACAACCTCCTACTAAACTTCTCACCATCATGTCTCTATGAGACTAGAACCCGTGACTAACTCTGTGAAAGGCATTTTGTAGTCATTTTCTTCTTTTGGTTTCTTTTTTTTTTTTTTTTTAACAAAGCAGTTAAGATAGCCCTTTGGTTTATGTGTGTTTTATATTAGTTATAAGGTCTTGATATGATAGCCACGCATAGTTATTATGGCATTTTGACTTATAAGCCATATTGATTTGATTTGATAGCCAACAGACCAAAATAAGTATACTACACTACTTGATGAATTTGTTTACTTGAGGAAATGTTGAACCTTTGTTTCTCTTTAATTTGTGAGTTTACTTGAGGAGGCGTGTTTAAACATATTACCAAGCGTGCATGGACTCACAATAGTTGTATTGCTAAATTGTATATTCGACAATTGTATTTAAGTGGGCTACTTTTATATATCTTTATTTGGTTTAGTTCCCTTTATTTTAAATTGTTGAGCGATATTTTATATGTCTGTATATCACTCCAAAAATAGTAGTGAAGAAGAAAGTATGATCTTTATATGCAAAGACATTTTGGTACCCAAAATATATATGCAATAAGACATGTGTTTAATAGTACTATCACGTAATCAATATATTACGGCGACATTTTTAAAGCGCCTTTTTCTTCTTATCGATTCACGCCCACTATATCGCATGAAGCCCAACAATAACTCTACATTTAGGGCCCCTACATTTATTTACTGAGTCAAATGCAAATCTTTTTCAGCTTTGAGGTCAAACAACCATAAGTGTAAAAAGTATTGTCCATGACCAATGTATGCATCATGTCAAGTACTTTCACATAAAATTTACAAACAGCCCCCCATTAAAGAGGCTAGCTGACGGGTTGAAGACCAACTATCGGGGGTTTCATGGCATGCTGGTGGATATCTAAAATTTACAAAACACCCCCGTGTGGTACATTATCAAGGGTCAAGTACAAGAAAGAAGAGAAAATCACGTTGCTTATATTTCGACTTACATTTTTTAAAATAATTTGTAATATAAGTGTAAAAAGGAGTTTTATTGAGTAATTCTAAATTTATTTAATAAAATGAGTACTAAATATAATTAAGGAAGTATGGCATGCTTTAAAAATTCTAACTTTCGAAACCATTTTTTAAGAGTTACATTTATACACAAACAATAATCAACACCAGTTTATCAAAATATGTGAGGTTGCTACTTGACAAATTTTGCACACCATTAATATATAGAGAGAAAAAAATTTGTAAACGATTTTACAAGCTTCAAACAAATGATGCTAGGTTGCCTTTTTTGAGGCATCACTTTATCGTCAAACCAAAAGATATACGGTTATAAATTAGCTAATTGTTTAAAAGTATTATATTTATCATTATTTGTAGTTGTGTGTATCATTATTGATCCGATTATTCCATACACATTTTTGAATTTTGATTATTTTAGCGTATCGATTCTTAAAATACTTGATTCGATTCAAAAAATCACGTGATTCGATGCCCAAAATTTTTGGTTATTGTGTGTAGCGATTCAAGTTTTTGGTGTCGAATAATCGTATTTTGGAATCGAATCATGTATTTTTAGAAATCGATACACTATTTATTAAAAATTTGAAAGGTGGCGAAATAATCGGATTAGAACAATAATACGCAAAGGTACTAACGATGACAAGTATATACATTTTTTAACCGGTTAACACATTTTTATATACAACTATAGCTTGTTGGTCAAATCGTTTACAAATTTTTCTCTATATATTAATGGCGTACAAAATTTATCTCGAACAACCCTCATAATTTGATAAACTATTGTTGATTATTGTTCAGGTGTAAACGTAGCTCTTTAAAAGATGGTTTTAAGTTAGAATTTTAAAGCATACCACACTTCCTTAAAATATATTTGAAAGTACTCATTTTTGTTAAATAGATTTTAAAATTACAATGGTCCAATAAAAACTACTGTAAAAGTAACGCCCACTATCCCATCGAAGCCCAACAATAACTCTACATTTAGTGGCCCCTACATTTATTGTCACACAAACCAATGTATGCATCATGTCAAGTACTTTCACATAAACCGATGAATTCAAAGCGACCTTATTAACGCCGCCATTTTCATCTTACCAACTTAAACCCGAGTAGACAAACATATTTTGTTTTAGTAACCAAAAATTGGATACAAGGAATTATGAGGTTGATATTTTATTTTATGTTTTTATTTTATTATTATGCTTCGATTATGCGATATAATTTTGCTTTTAATTCAACGTCAATGTAGGTTGTTTTGTAAAACACAAAACCCGATCAAAAGAGAAGAGATTGCGACGGTAAGGTTGCGTTTAGTTGAGGGAAAACACCCTTGTTTTTCACAAAATGTTTTATGGAAAACAAGGAACACGTAGATCCGCGTTCCAAATTAACGTTTCCACCAAAAATGTTTTGCAAAACACAAATCCCTATTTCCTAACTTAACAAGGAAAATTACAAAACAAATTTTAGTTGTTTTCCTTGTTTTCCTTTGTAACCCTCAACCCTCCCTCCCTTCTTTAAAAGCAAGAAAATAGAAACATCAACTAAACGCGTTTTATATTTTCAAGTGTTTTGTGGAGATTAGTCTCCTTCCAAATTTTTTACAAAACTAGAAATAGAAAATAAGAGAAATTGTTCTCCAACTAAACGCGCCCTAAATATATTGAGTGTTCTTGTGCCACCAAACTCGTAATAAGTTGCCTTAAACCTTGCACCGCTATATATAACGGAATTCCCAATGCACACTTATCTCTCTTCACAATATCCCCAAATCTTCTTTCAGAAACCCTAAATTCTACCCGCAAACCCCAAAATGCCATAACCCATAATTCACCACTAAAACCATGAATACTAAACCGGAGGTTGTAAATCGAACCTCTCTCTCCATCATCGTCATCATCATCATCGGTGATTTCCTTGATTCTTTCCATATCCTTATGATCCTCTACCTAAAAATCACCTTTTCTCCCATCATGGTAAGATGATAGTGTAGAGAATCCAAGTGTATCTGCCGATGATTCTCGATGACTACTATAAGGAGGAACATCTTACTCGAACCTCCGCCTCTCTGGCCTCAATGCAGGCCTCGAGAAGCGAGCAATCCGCCCCACTTCTATGGGTGGAAAGGTGGTGCTTGGTCTTCCTGCACTGGTTTTGGTGCATCAACACACATCGCATAGAAGAAATGCTAGGGAAGGGTGGATGGGTTGCATTTTGGTTGAAATACATGGAGGAAGCACAAAGGGAGACCTTTATTTTCTCCATCATCAACGCCATCAATCCATCCCGTACTTTTGACCCTTAGCATCGTTAATAGAAGTCTTGTAGCTCCAGCCATCCCGGATAGAGCGAATGGGTGGTTATGCGGAGACTTCACAAGCGCAACCGACATTTAGTGTGATAGATGACGAATCATACTTTCGTCTTCAACTCTTTAGATGTTGGAACAGGATGATATGCACTAGATTAGGTTTAGTAGTAGTAGAAATATTAGTAGGAGATCATGTATAGCACTTTGGATTTGTAGTTGCATTTGAATTGATTGGGTTTTGTAAGTTGTAAATCGTAAAGCATTTCATGAATGAATGAATGAACAATTTTACTTGATCTCTTAACTTTAGAACTTTAGCTTTGTGAGCTTTTATGGAATAAGATGTGGTATTTTTGAAATTACCGGTTTGGATTGGTTAGGGTTTATGTGGAGCGTCAATTGGAAGTGATTTGAATCAATTACTTAATGGCGATGATTTGGGAAAAAAATAAGTTTGCATCAAATTTACAAAACACGCCCTTGAAGTATGCATTACCATGAAATTGCTAGCGATGATTTCAAACCACTGAAGTTGGTTTGATAAAGTATAGCATGGATACATCATATTTACAAAGCAACCCCAGTATATATTATCGGAAAAAACCTTCAGCGGTGCATTGACAACCAAAGCGGTGGTTTGATAGACAAGCAGGTTTCGATAGACATAGCGGTGGATACCTAAAATTTACAAAACAGCCCCCAGTGGTACATTAAGAGAAGGCGCTAGCGGGGTTGAAAACAACTAGCGGGGGTTTCATAGGCGCTAGCGGCGGATACATCAAATTTACAAAAGCAATTTCAAGTATACATTATCGTGTCAAGTACAAGAAAGATGGAAAATCACGTGTTTGTATTTACTTACTTACAATTTTTAAAATAATTTGTAATATAAGTGTAAAAGTAATGCCCACTCTCGCATCGAAGCCCAACAATAACTTCTACATTTAGGGCCCCTACATTTATTTACAAGTCAAATGCAATCTTTTTCCGCTTTGAGGTGTAAAAAGTATTGTCACACAAACCAATGTATGCATCATGTCAAGTACTTTCACATAAACCGATGAATTCAAAGCGACCTTATTAACGCGCCATTTTCATCTTACCAACTTAAACCGAAAGTAGACAAACATATTTTGTTTTAGTAACCAAAATTGGATACAAGGAATTATGATGTTGATATTTTATTTTATGTTTTTATTTTAATTATATCGATTATGCGATATAATTTTGCTTTTTTAATTCAACGTCAATGTAGGTTGTTTTGTAAAACACAAATACAAATTAGACTAAGATTGACAACGTCATAAACAAAAGTAGTTACACTTAACTAGTACACATAACCCATTATAACTAACCTAAACAAAACATAAACCCCACTAACATGAAGCCACAAATTCAAAGGACCATTGACTCAAGATGTTCAATGAAGGATAACAAAAGAAGAGCACGAGCGCTTTCTAAGATGGAGGTGCGCTTCCTACAATCTCAGCCCTATCTTCAATTTGCATCCTTCTCATGTGCTGTAATGCAGGCATTGAGGGCAGAGTTAGTTGGACCCACATATGACAAACCTCCAATAAGCACATCCCTCACGTACACGAGCGGTTGGCTCGTCAATCTTCTCTTGCGATCTAATTCATCCCGAGCAAGATCCCCAACTTCTCCCAATATTCCACAATCATCATAGCCTTGGCGGATCGAAGTTTCTTTATGACGGATAGTTGATCCAAGAGGGAAGAGGGTTGGACATTGTTGTTGTTGGTTGAGATGTTTTTTTTTTTTTTTTAGAGGATTAAAAATGAGTGTGGAAATATAGAGTGATAACCACAAAATGTGTTGCTAGTTGTAGGAGGTTGTTAAATAGAGTGGAATTATAGTAGTTTTAAAATAGAAGTGTAAACCGTATATTATTTACAAGGAAAAAAATGTATCTTTGTTTAGAAGTTATCATCATATATGTTTTGACCGTTAATTGATATTTGTATATAGTTTAAAGTTATCATCATATACGCTTTTGTTTTGTCACAACAACACAAGTTCGCTAAACATAATTTCTTATATAAGCATAAATCGATAACATAAAATGTGTTTTCAAAATCACCAATGGTCCAAAAATCGTACATAAGCTACATATAACAAAATGTTCAAAAACTATACCTATAATCCATTTAGCGGTAATCCCAACCAAGTTATTCTCTACAAACATATAATAACACATAGGTGCGCGAACTCGTGTTAACCGAGGGTCTTTTATTAGAATCTCCACTATCTCCCCTTCTTGAGTTTGACCAAAGCTTAACTGCATTTTAATAGCTTAGGGTTTTAAGTAATGAGAACTATCCAACCACGGGTATCAAAAGACCCTTTAAACCATTAAGCCGAGTGGGAATTTTAACAATTGGTGGGAGGAGGTAGGATGGTGGGTTTTGAGACATAAACCAAGTTCTTGGCAGTGTTGAGTCCAGCCCTTTAATATGTATTGCTTTAACAAGGATAATGAGATTATATTGTGTTCATATGCACCATGATACGCGAAATTTTATCGTGTTTGCATCGACTATTTGAGCAGATTGTATATGGTTGAAGGGTCCACGAAAACAAAGGAATGATGTTAGTGTATACTGCCTAAAGTTATATTATACCATTGCCGACACCATTTCCTTATCCTTTTACAATGATCACCCCAAAAGAAACCAATTCTCTACTATATTATGAACCAACAAAATTGTAGTGCGGCGTGTATGACAAGTGGCTTCTTTGATGGTTCACGATGACAGGTACACGGTTTCTTGGTCCAGATGATACGGGAAAGTGTACAACCGCGTTTTTGTTACGGTTTTGTAATGGTTACCGATGATGAGAGTTGAATCTTGGTGGTAGGAAGGTGTGCAAGTGGTTTAGCCATTGCATGTATAGAGTTCATAAGCGTGCTTGTGTTGTGTTTTAGTGTCTGCATTTTTGTGAGAAACTCCATGTTTACGTGTAACAAAGAGATGTCGGAGATTATAAGAAATAGATGACATGGTTTTGTAATGATAGTGATGGCGAGTGAAGTGGAGTTAATGGAGCACCCTCAAAAACACTCATATCGCTCCCCACCATTATATATCATTACCAACCATTTCATCTATCTTGTTATCATCTATGATCTCATACCACTGCGAAACATGGACTTGGTCACCAAAAAGACACCACTAAAAAACACACTCGGGTTAAACAATCTCAAAGCAAGCTAAACCCTTGCACCACCTTTCTACACTTCATGATTCAACCCTCATCGGGTAACTTGCTACATCTGTAACGTAAATGGCTTTACGCTTTCCAGGTATCTACTGGACGAAACCGTCGGTACCTCCTCGTCGTATTCCATCGGGAAGCCACGTGTCATGGTTGTTGACTTCAATATTGTTGTTTGATAATAGGAGAATTGTTGGTGAGTTTTGGGAAGATCGTGTAAAAGGAGAATGAAAATGGTGTTGGGCAATAATAACGCAATAAAGCATACCCACTCTGAAGATTCTTTTGTTTTCAAGAACCCTCAACCATATACCACTTGGCTCAAATAGTCGTCCGCAAAACACGATAAATCTTTGTATCACAAGCATATGAACACAACATGATCTCAATATCCTTGTTAAAGTTCTATTACACATGAAAGGGTTGGACCCCAACACCCCGCAATAACTTGGTTTATGTCACAAAACCACCATCTACTCTCGAACCCTAATGTAAAATGACCCGCTCGGCATAGTGGTTTAAAGGGTCTTTTTGAAACACGATGCTTGATAGTTCTGGATTATAAAACCTAAGCTATTTAAAATACATAATGACATATCTTACCTTTTGGCATCGGCTCTACATCGCGGCTTGGTCTCGGTTGGAACCCGTGACACTAATCAATTTGAAGCAAGTATAAAAGCAAATCATATATTCACTACAACTAATCAATTGCATATAACATACTATATAACAATACCTAATAAACAAGAGATACCCGCTAAGATTACAACTATCTAACAAAACCCATGAAGCTTTTACGGTTGGTCAAGTATTTATAAAAGTAGTAAGCGATACACCTTTCGGTGATGTAGTGGTGGAGGCGGCCTTGCGTGATGTAGTGGTAGTGCGATGATGAAGATGAAGATGAAGAAGTTGAGGTGAAAGCGTTGAGGTTAATAATTGGGGTATGTGTGATATGGGTAGTATCCGAGTTATAGGTTCTTAAATAGAAGTTAAGTGTTTGGTTATAAGTTGTTGAGGAGTAAATTAAGTGGTTGACTTTGATTTCATTAAGTGTTTGGTTATTTGACACGTTGCAAATTATTTTAAAAAATCGTATATTACAAATTATTTTAAAAATCACAAAGCGAGACACGTATATTACAAATTATTTTAAAAATTGTAAGTCGAAATACAAACACGTGATTTTCCATCTTTCTTGTACTTGACACGATAATGTATACTTGGGGCTGTTTTGTAATTTGATGTATCCATTTGCTAGCGTCTATGAAACCCACATAGTTGTTTTCAACATTGCTAGCGGCTTCCTCTTAATGTACCACTTGAAATTACATTTTGTAAATTTTAGGTATCCATCTGCTAGCGTCTATGAAACCCCCGCTGTTGTCTATCAAACCACTTTGCGCTTGGTTGTCAATGCATTGCCAAATGGTTTTTTCGATAATATGCTACTGGAAATTTGTTTGTAAATATGATGTATCACTCGCTATACTTTATCAAACCACTTCTAGTGGTTTGAAATCTCTTCGCTAACAATTTCATGGTAATGCATACTTCAGGGTGTGTTTTGTAAATTTGATGCAAACTTATTTTTTCCCCAAATCACTTGCCGGTTGAAGTAATTGATCTTCAAATCACTTCGATTCGACGCTCCCATAAACCACTAACCAATCAGAAACCGGTAATTTCAAAATCCCATCTTTCCAAACCAACTCACAATGCCGTCAGGATGATTCCAACACCCATAACCTAGTTGCTTACTTAAAAAAAATAATCAATCGGATGGTTTCATGAGATGATTGATTTTATCAACCACGAAAATTAGGTTTGCATTAAGCGTAGCTTCCACAATTCTCAAAGACTATATACATGATTTTTGGGGTAAAATCGAGATCTGAGGAGCGAGATGGATTTGAGGTGTTTAGGGCCGTGGTGGATGATAATGAGATTTTGGTGGATGAGGAAGTCATTAAGTGCGTTGAAACTCAATGATGCTAATGGAGTAGTTAATCTTTACGATAATGATATATTTTAGGTTTAGAAAGATTAGGTTATACAAGAAGGGAGGCAGGTAAAATTTTTGAAATGTATGTTTTCTCCCGAATGGAGTTTTAATTCACACCTTGCTGATGTATACGAGTAGTAAGACCACTTGGGTTTAATGAATTTCCTCCAAATTGCAAGCTGCTTAATTTGTCTATCCGAGAGGAGAATTCAATTGGTCTAACATGATTTTGAAGGGTTTTGCGAATATTAGGAAGAAAGGTAAATATTACTTGTATCCTAGGTTTGTTCAACTTATTGTGGGTAGCCAAATAGCGAGAACACCGTTGAACATAATACAAAGTATGAGTGCATTATATGCATCATAAGGTTTTTGCTCATATGAGGAAACAAAATCCTAATTTAACAATCCCAAATGTTCCATTGTTCCGCATATGATTAATTTACCCGTCATTCGTGAGTTTGATGATGTAAATGAACCCCAATTATTCGAACACGAACCCACGACACGTAGTTCCACCACTATTAGTCAGTTGTAACCATCGCAACCAACCTTGATGCTATGATAAGTTCTGCACGCGCACTGATAACGAATTCGAACTCGGAAGGTATCTTGGAACATCAACATGAATGGACGTATAATGATGAACATCAACATGATGCCTTTTGAATGAGCGACCGGATTAACACGTGTCGAGTTGGGGATGAAAATCGTGAGCGATTAAATGAATTAGCGGTTAAATGTACAAAAATGGAGAATCGATCGAGAATTGAAGCACGCAGGATGTTTGTGATGGAAAAAGTTAGGGACATGGGCGTAGTGTTGTTAGCGGAGTTAGGAGACATGGGCGTATTGTTGTTAGAAGAGTTAGGAAACATACTAAGAAAGTGACATCCTCTCAAGATGTGGTTTGGAGGACAAAAAAACAGGGACCCATTGAAGGATTTGATTCGGGGACTGCCGCAGTTGTGCATATGGATGAGGATGTGGATAGTGTAGATCATGGAGGGAGTATGTGGTGTCGATAAAGATGGGAATGAAGTTGTACTCGAGATCGTGAAGAATGTATTAGATGATATAGAGAAGGATTTGGTGCAGGACACATCCACTGATAGTCTTCCGAGAACCCGCTACGGTTGTGCGTATGGATGAGGATGTGGATAGTGTAGATCATGGAGGGTATGTGGTGTCGATAAAGATGGAATGAAGTCGTACTCGAGATCGTGAAGAATGTATTAGATGATATAGAGAAGGATTTGGTGCGTGAAACATCCATGATGAGTCTTTCGAGAACCCACCGCTACAACTTCAACCGAGGTAACCCCACCAGCGATGTACAACTTAAAGAAGGTGGTGCGGTGACATCCACTTGCTCCAAGCGATGCACAAGATAAAGAGGAGGAGGTGGTGCGGGACACATCCATTGCTCCCAATGATGCACAAGATAAAGAGGAGGTGGTGGTGACACATCCACTCTAGTGTTTCATAACACTTGTACCCCACCACCGATGTACAAGTTAAAGAGAAGGAGGTGGTGCGGGAGACATCCACTTGATCTGATGATGCACAAGATAAAGAGGAGGTGGTGGTGCGGACACATCCATGCTAGTGTTTACGTAACCTTAACCCCACGGTGATGTACAAGTTAAAGAGGAGGTGGTGCGGAGACATCCACCGATCCCAATGATGCACAAGATAAAGAGGAGGTGGTGGTGCAGGACACATCCTCGTGTTAGTGTTTGTAACCTTAACCCCAACAAATGATGTACAAGTTAAAGAGAAGGAGGTGGTCAGGACACATCCACTTGCTCCCAATGATGCACAAGATAAAGAGGAGGTGGTGGTGCGGGACACATCCACTTTGCTAGTGTTCTGTAACCTTAACCCCGGTGATGTACAAGTTAAAGAGAAGGTGGCGGTGCGGGACACATACTCGAGAACCCATCGCTACAACTTGTCTATCACGAAATGCGACAACAATCGATGTACAAGTTAAGGAGAATGAGGTGGTGCGGGACACATACCAGAACCCACAGCTACAACTTCAAGCGAGTAGTAACGACACCAAGTGATGTAGAAGTTAAAGAGAAGGAGGCTGCATGAGACATCCATGACTAGCGTAACCTTAACCCCACTGGCTAGTTTGAAAAGTGTAGTAGACAATAGAGTAGTCTCACATAATTGCTATTACTACCACATCTACAATTGTCACAACTATCTGTTTCACCACCTAAATCAAAAGAAGTTGAGAAGGAGGTCGCCATGACACCTAAATTTAAGCAAAGTTCATCAAACCTACACCTACCATTGCACGGCTCCTATATTTCTTAAACCAATTGGACCTAAACCCTTGACTACAAGTTTGACTATTGGTGAGCCTTTGAACAAGAAGGTGGCTCTACGGGATAATGGAAAGGAAAAGGTATTGTTGAACCCGATATAAAGTTTAAGAATACACAAGAAGCAGTTGATTATGATTATGAATTAGGTGTAAGAATGGAAGGCGAGAAAAGCGAAACAAAAAGGAAAAGCTAGAAGAGAGAAGCTAATCGAGATGGATAGATGATTGGGAGGATTCACAAGCCTATCTTGAAGCTTCTAATAATATTGGGATTGAGTACACTCGTGAAGTGTGAAATGTTCTCTAATAATCAAAAAGCAAGAATCTTGGATGAATGGTTCACGAAGTTCAAAAGATAAAAAGCAAGTCAAAAGAAAAAACCTCCTACAAAGAGCGATATGAGAAATACATACATGAAGATTATCAAAATTGATACGTACATCTTGGTGTAGATCTAGAACATGTTCAGCGGAATTTGAAGGAGCTTAGTCGAGAAGTGTATGAGGGTTAATGAAGATCACATTCCTATGAATTACGAGAAAGCGAGAATGGTTAAAGAAGCAATCCGGATATAAAGACAAAAGGTGGGCGAAGATTTGAAAAGAAAGAAAAGAACTAAACAAGATTTTAAGGAGACTAATAGTCCTAATCCCGAACCTATTAATCCTATTCCTTTAAGCGCTTCATCCTATTATCGATTGGCGGAATTGTCAAACATAGAGTGAAAGTAGTTGAGATTACAAGAGGTGATGGATGCAAATCCACTTATTGGTCATTTGGGATATTCTTGGATTGTTTGACTAGGGTGATTTGGACGAGTTGTGGAAAGTAATGAAGTTCGAGATATGGGAAGTTAGGTCGAATGGAGAGTTAGCTAAGTTTGTGTGGGTGCTATAAAGAGCATGTTTGAACCCCGATCTTGGTGAATATTGGTATGATTGTGAGGTGGTTGAATGGATATTGTACTCATCTGCAAGGTTCATGGTGTAAAAACAAAAAGAGGATAGGTTTTCATGTTCGTTGATAGGGATTATCCTTTATCAAAGAATGTGGCAAGACAAATGTTGGAAGCTAAACTCGGTTCAAGAGGAACAAAGGAGACACATCCTATAATTGATCCTTGTTTAAAAGATAGAAAGATTGCGGACCTACAAGGAACCTCTCGCGGTGGTGATTAAACCAATCTAGAAGATTCAATCGCTGCGATGTTAGAATGAGGCTAGTAGTAAAGGTCGAGACGATACTTTAACAATGTGAATTTAATGTCTTCGATTGTTCAATTTTGTTATTTCGCAACCTCATTTTAAATTAGAATCCCATATATTCCATAGGTATCTGTTTGGATATGATGAAAAGACGAGAAGATTCAAGACCATCCAACTATTGAACACAAGATAAAATGTGAGTTAAACTCCTACTTACTAGGAAACTTTATTGAATAAAGTATGTTACTAGGAAAGCACATACGATATAACACTAAGTACTTGGAAATCGAGATACATTATACCACTAAATTCTTACTTGGGGCATATAGTAGTCTTAGTTACTAGGATATCACATCACGACATAACAGTTAGTACTTAGCATATCGCGGTGCTTATAAGCAACGTACCCTCAAGCTTATGAATAAAGAAATTCTTCTTCGAGCACTTTCATTTCGAGTTCTCATCTAAGATATTCATTTGCATCACTTTGTGTTCACTAAGGGCTGCTCACCTTGAGAAAGTCAGCAGTTTTTGTGGCACCTTCTTCGCACAATTGCCATCTCTTGAATAACGGCGACCCTTTGACCATTAAGTCTAGCCAATTCTTGAGTTAGGATGTTCACCTTTCTTGCCAATTGAACATCTTGATTACGGTGATGCGGCGATAGTAAATCATCATGTACATCCGATTGTTGTTAGTGTTAGAAGGCTCTTATCTCATCACATTTAGGCGGACTGACATTGTTTTTGCTTACTTATTTATGGAATGATGTTGTGTGAAAATATACTTGCAAGTTTCTTTGTTAAATGAGCTGATTGAAAGGTAAATAAGCGATCACATGCATACATTGACGTTACACTATATGCACGACTCCTCTATGTTTTTATAGAAAAGAACAAAAATGTGCACATGTTCAACAGTTTATTGTATAACATTCTCACAAAGTAACATAAAAAAAATAAAAGCAAGCCACTCCACGTAGCTATTATTATTCAATTAACAAACATTGAAAATTCTAAATGAGTGATAAGTTGTGCTTCCATTGTGTTAAAGTTCAAATTGAAGTACTATAAATCGTCAAATGAACAACATTTTCAGTCACGAGGTTGTGGTCCGAATGTTTATTCTGACGATGTTTTCGGGGAGTAGATGATTCACATTTCCATACGAAATCATTGTTTGATTGACCACTTGCTTCTCCCTGTTAGACCTCTACCGCGTCCTCTGTCCACGTGTCGTTCTTGTTCCACCGCTTCTTCATTAGTTGTAGGGGTGCACGATTGTGACTTTCTTTTACGTTTCGACATGTGGCATTAGTTCAACAACCATATCGTAATAACATTAAAATTATACACATTGAAATAAAATATAGAAACACATTTGCCTGCCTTGTCATCAACTGTTCAGTACATGTATGTCTTGTGTGTCTTGCCTTTCCACACACTTACACGGTTTTGCTTCTGGCTCTTCCCACGTGATCGGATCGTTTCTTTTCTTTGGGTCTTCCGGTTGTCGCTTATCCATAGCGGGGAGGTTTCACGGTTTGCAAGTCATCGAGATCGCCACAAGGATACATCTTTTAGAGGATAAACCCACTTGCTTCGTATGTATTTTTTAGTGACGTTTTGTTAAACCAATCCATAATTTAACTGCTAGTGTCAGTCATCCCTTCAACTCTAGACACAACACAAACATGACCCTGAGGTGAGCCGGATAGCGCCATTTGCGGCAAGTGCATTCTCTGTTGTCAAAGTCAACAATATGAACATGTTTGGGATCGGTGACTTGGTAAATCTTGTGCATCTCAATTCCGTTAACACCCAATTAGCACTCTTTGCCATTCTATTGTTTACTTTTGCATTTGCCCATTCGCTAAGTTCATCGGTTGGAGCATCCGAAATCAAAAATAATAATACATTTTCATGCGACGTGCCAAATATGTAATAAACCAAGTATAATATCTGATTTTTAAGTTGCCTTTGTATTTTGCTCGACGTTCAAAATACCATCTTTAGAAGCCTTGGTAGTACTCCATTATTTGGGTTATTGGAACCTTCCTAACATCTTTCGTTAAAGTTTTCTTGATTAAGACTATTTGAGGTCAAATAATTGTACTGTTTGCGAGGCGATAGACCGCGACCATTTATCAAATCGACTTCATCTTTTAGTTTTTATACACATCATGTTTTAATGATCGAATCTCGAAATTGAAGCATCAAACTCCCCCTTCTGTGTAAGCTTTGCATGTCCTCAATATATAGCCTTCCACTTTCTAGTTTTCAAATTGGGATTCATCATTAAATGCAAGCGGCAAAAAACCATGAAGCCTTATTTGGGAAAAAGCGGTACTACATGCATGTGCAATTCTTGAATATACATCGAGAGATGATGGCCAAATCTTTTACTTCACCATGCATTCTTTAAGTTTGGTCAAAACCATGTCCATGATTCATTGGTCTCACCTTGAGAGACACCGATTGGGCAATAGGTATAATCTCGGTTGTGCACCATCCATCAACAACAACCAGTTCGTACCAGGTATCTCCTTTAAGATGTGCGGCATCAATGATTAGCATAGTCGCATAAAGCGTAAACTTCTGGGATCTATTTTAAAACAATCGAAATTTGCTTAATTAATAAAATTTCGATAACAATGAAGGTATTAATCATAAAAAAATATAATAAATTTATGAAAACTTACAAGAACAACAAAACCAATGAATACCATCTTAAACCGATCATATCATACTGTCTCAATGTGAGTTCTTCCCTCATTTTCCAACTTTAAGTTATAAGCGATGTCTGACAGCTCGCTCAAAAGACTCCCTAGGACAACCGTTCAACAACTATAATGCAATGTTTTTCCCACCCAAAACTCGGTGGTAGGAAATGTCTACTTTCCAATCAACATTAAAATCGTTTTTGTAAGATATAACTTTTCACATACACATCAAACCATAACACAAGGTGGCGAATAAGGTGAAATTCTAGAGAGAGAAAGTTAGAGGTTTTAGGGAACTTAGTGAGAGAAAGTGAAAGATATTATTATGAGCTCCAACTCTCTACCTTGGAAGGTAGAGAGTATTTATAGTCTTACATAATACCACACGGCGGTTTGTGGATCGGAGCATACGAGTGGGTAAAGACCCGTCCGTCCTCCACGGTGTTACTTAACTAAAATACTACTTAACTTAAAGAACTACGACTACGAGCTTTCTAACGATTACATATACTTGAGGTGACCGACTCTTTAATACAGAATTTCTAATTCCTAACAATCTCCCCCAAGGAGGTCACCTCAATTTTACATCAAAATTACATTGAATACGAGATAGATATTACATTAACGATTGATCTTGCATTCTTGATGTAGTCCTTTGCTCATAAGCACGTAGTCATTGATTCTTCACATTGCATGTTTGGTTATTCCAAGTGGAGGTCTTTTCTTGATCCACGTGATGATGAGTTTGAGCCATCTTTGGAGATCATCGGCTATCAAAAATCTCTCGAGACATCCATTGTGGTGTTGTGACTTTGGGACCGACATGCTCACATTTTGGATCATGATTTCTTCTCATCGAGTAAGCGGAAGCTTTAGTTGATTCATGATATTGGCGGCAGTGGCGAGCATGGAGTGAAAATATCGAGTCATTGATGCACTAATCATGATTTCTTTTGAGATGAATGTGTTAAGTGAGCATGCGGCTATGGATTGACCGCTTCATTACGATCGGTACGCAAGCGTCGGTGCACATGCTGACAGGTTAGCAACAAAATCGCTTGAAGTGTCTTTGATCACTTTCGTTGAATTGAGGTACACGGACACGGTTCCCCGTTGATCGATACAAATCTTATCTGTGATCGGTGGGATTCCTAAGAATCTCCTTGACGGGGTTTCGCGGTTTGTTCTATTTGTTCTCAAACCGAAGCGTCTCAAAGAAGACAACAGGTGAGTGAACCGTGATTTTTAAGTCCACCGATTGATGAAAAGAGATTTGAAAAACAATCGTGTATTGCTCAATAGAAATTGTTTTGCAATACAACGAAGGTTTTATTGAAAATCAATTATCAATCATAAAAATACCTTTTGGTTTGAAAAATGAGTACAGTCGATGTACTAAAGAAAAGAGTTATAAGCACAAGACCGGTTTTCAAAGGTATCCGTCAATCCCTAACTCGAACGAGGATTGATTCAAGAGATTGAATCGCCCCGTAGTTTCATGTTGGGTTGTCACATGGTTGATCTATATAATAGATCTCACATGCCACCTACCGAGGAGCTTGTTAGATGTTGGCTCGAAGGCTTTCCATCTTCATTGTGAATGTATAAACACATCACTCGGATGTTACAGCAATACCACAAGGATAATCGCGTAGGACTCAGTTATAATCTCTCTTTCCACATTGTGTGAAAGAGAGTCTTCATTGAAAGTGTCCTAATGAGATTTATTGATGATCTCGTGGCTCTAGACTCAATTTGTGCATATTTGGATCACGTGGCCGGAGACTAGGGAGAGGGTCTCCTACTTCAATATCAACCATCTCTAAGAGAAAGTCGATAGATAATGTCGGTTCCCGTGAGAATGAAACAAGTCCTTTTAAGAGGAACTTGAGTGGTTTGGGAAGTTGAAGTGCGGTCAAATCCTTTGGGTCCATGACGTCTTGTCTTCAATACCGATGTTACCATCGTTGGCATATGAATTGAACCGGTTTACGCCTAAGGTTGAATAAATGGAGGGCTATTTGTTTTCACCCTTTTACATTCAATTCTTTTTAATTCTTCACCCCTTGGTACTTCCAAGAGACTTCCTAGCTAGAACCTTGTTGGGTTTATTCCAATTACTAGCTCGGTCTTAGTCCGCACTCTTCCCTTATCTCATTTTTCTCCTTTTATCATCATACCTAAGGACTTCTACACTAACTAGTGGATTGTCCTGGTAGATCCCTCCGGATTACGGCGGATCATGGGAACACATACCTAACCTTATCATCCTTATATCACCGTACATGAAGTAAAGTTGGTCGGTCTATTTGGTATTGTTCATACGCCATTGGATCCAATTGAAAACCATTTGAAAATCAATTCGGATACTTGTGATATATTATCAAAGCTTTTGTACACGAATTGTTTTTGATATTTTAACGAGAACTCCCCTCAACATGTGCATCAGTGAAAATGTTTTGCACATGGAGGCGGAGAAAGAATTAACTTCTTTTGATTACCATTTTCTAAAGATATCAACATCACTTCCTCAACAAATCAAGTAGATATAGCAATTACGGGAAGGATGAGGTTTCCATAAATTTGCTCCCCTCAATATGTGCCTCGAGGTTTGAAAAGAGTTTTGCACATACTAGAGGGAACACGCACATGGGATAAATGATCACGTTTTAAATCAAAGGTTTTAAGATAGATGCTCCCCTCAACATGTGCATTGAAAAATTGAAATCGTTTGTCACATGTGGGCGGGATAGCATGTACATCCGTTTATAACCATTTACCTAATTATCGGTTTAAATCTAATTTAAATCACACATTCTCCCCGATCACAATTATCAAATCATTTGAGATTTGTGATCTCGTATAGATTTAAATTGATTTTGAAAGCTTTAGGAGAATTGTGACATGATTGTGAAAGCGTTTGAGCGATAATGATCGGATTTTAAGACTTTAAACTCCATTTATAAAACATGCATGTATATCTTTTGAAAACAATTTTAATGCCAAATAACTTTTTAATTTAATTGAAATCATTCTCCCCTCAATCAATGGCGTAGGTTGTTGATTGAGAGATGAAGATTGACAAATAAGTCGATGATTATCAAAAATAGAGATTGAGTTATTTTTCAAAGCATTTAGTTTTCGTGAGATAGAGTTTATAGAATCGAGCATAAGATTTGAAAACTTGGTAAGATATGGCTCGTTCTTTCTTTAAAACGGGTTATTGCACGAAGATGACAATAAACCATTTCTCTTTCTCCCAAAAATATTTTTGATTTTTGATTTTTTTTATTTATTTATTTTTTTTTTTTTTATTTTTTTTAAATTCGAACAACATCTAAAGTCCCGTGTCATTCTTTGAATAATGACACAAAAACCGTAGATATTATCGAACCGAGAAAAACATGACAAAATGACAATATTTTTGAAGTTTTTTTTTTTTTTTTTTTGAATTTTTGATTTTTATGGATTTTGAAAGTTTTATAATTTTCTATTTTGTTTTTCGAATAACTATTTACAAGAGATAGATGAAGATAGACCTTTACTCCTCGTCTTCCTCCGAAGGCGTTTGAGGATTCTGGTTGAAGACTTTTCAAACCAAGGCGTGGAAGAATAAACTCAAGCGTTCTCTTGGAAGAGCTTTGGTGAAGATGTGCGCTAGCGATATTCGGACCTCACAAAATATAGTTCCACCACACTTTTTCCACTGTTCCACGATGAAATGATGTCGAATGTCGATATGCTTAGCTCTTGAGTGTTGAGCGTTGTTGCATGAGAGAGCAATAGCACTTTTATTATCACGATGCGGAGGATTTTGTTGAATTCAAAGCCATAGTCGGATAATTGAGATCTCATCCATAGGTTTGAGCACAACAAGATGACATGGCTATGTATTCGACCTCTGTAGAGGAAATAGAAGTACTCATTTGCTTCTTTGAAGACCAGACTCACAAGCTTATCACCCAAAAGCTGAGCACCTCAGGGCGTGCTTGACGTGTATCTTGACAACCTGCATGATCGGCATCTGCGATAGGCCGTTAGTGACATACCGGTGTCCTTGGTACCATAGTCCCATATTGATGGTTCCTTGGAATCGAGAAGACCCGTTTAAGCGCTTCAGGTGCTTTTAGTAGGCTTAGCACGGTATCTAGCACACATGCACCGAGAGAACAAAATGTCAGTCTACTAGCGTTGAGATACATCGGGATCCAATCATACTCCTATATTTCGTTTGGTCAATCATGATCCACGAGAGGTCCTCATCTAGTTTGGTTCGGTCAATCATGGGGTGTCATGAGGTCACTTGAATCAAATCCAAATTTCTTTAAAATCTACATTGCATATTTAGATTGATTTATGAAAATGCCTCAGGGACTTTGAGAATTTGTAATCCCAAGAAAATGACATTTGTCCCATCATTGACATTTGAAACTTTGAACTCATTTCATTTGAAAAAGCGATCACATTCCATTGGGTCGTTCGAGGCAAAGATAATATCATCAACATAAATTTGAACATGAATCAAATGTTTGCTCGACTTCACGGTGAACAATGTAGGATCAAGCGCTCCTTTGATGAATCCGGTTGATAGAAGAAACTTAGACGATGTATCATACCATGCCCTTGGAGCTTGCTTTAAACCGTAAAGAGCCTTCTTCAAGCGGTGGCGTGAGTAGGATGCTCTTGATTCACAAATCCTTCAGGTTGGTGGCGTGAGCGACTTCTTTAAGATCTCCGTTTAGAAATGCCGTCTTTACATCCATCGATAAACCACCATGTTCTTGCTAGCGACATTTGCGGAAAGATTACGATGGCCTCGATTCGAACAAGCTGGAGCAAAAGATTCTTCAAAGTCTATACCCTCCTCTTGGCGATATCCTTTAGCAACTAATCGAGCCTTGTTCTTCAACACATCACCATGCTCATCAAGTTTTACTTTGAAGATCCATTTTAGAGCTATAATCATAGCACGGCGATGGAGGCAGTACTAACTCCCATACATCAAGTCGATCAAACTCATGAATTTCATCTTGCATAGCATTGAACCACTATCTTCATTCATGGCGGTTTAACGTCTTTTGGTTCGATCTTAGATAGTGCGGAGTTGAAGAAGCACCATAAGGCATCGGTTGCTAGTTGCTTCGGGTTGATCTGAGACGAGAGGATTACCAATGATGTTGTCTAATGGATGATCGTGAGTCCATTTTAAAGGTGTTCATGTGGCATTTGTTGAGGCGAGGTAGGCTGAGTCGATGTCTCACGAAGAAGATGGTTCTGGCGATGATTCGAGTAGTAAATATGTTTTCAAATGGAGCATCTTCGGGGAGTTGCAAAGGATTAACTTCATCATTGATGCGAAACATTTCCATGATGTACATTTGAAGAATGATGATTTGTTGATGAGGCGAAGGATCGGCGACGGTGCTTCTTGACTTACGGATATTGGCCCGATGGATTGACTTCATTCATTTGGAATCGAGCATCCTCTGTTGTAGGGATCGGTACCTCATTAGTAGTAGACTCATACAGGTTCATCAAACATTGGATCAAACAATTTCTTTACATCATCTTGATGGAGGTACATATGGTGTTTCTTGAGAGGAGTTTGGAACAAGGGATGAACCAATAGGATTGTTATGAAGTCGGGTCCAGGTGGGTGTCCGAGAGCCATTTGACCGGTCGACTCATCAAGCGTGCGTGAATTGTTTCCATGATATTTCGGGTTCTTTTGTTGTATATTCGGTATCCCTTTTTGTTTGGTGCATATCCTACAAATACTCCAATGTCGACTTTAGCCCTAAGTTTGCCCAAGTCTTGACCTTCATTAGTTGGATAGCACAA
Source organism: Chrysanthemum lavandulifolium (assembly GCA_022545495.1). NCBI lineage: Eukaryota > Viridiplantae > Streptophyta > Magnoliopsida > Asterales > Asteraceae > Chrysanthemum > Chrysanthemum lavandulifolium. Next base: position 249,991,557 of record CM040240.1, on the reverse strand, counting down.
GGCACCAAATACGAAGGAAAGATAGATTAGGTTTTGTTGTGGACAAGTTCATATGGAGTTTTCCATGAATGGTGTGAATCGGGGAACGATTTTGTGTGTAACATGCGGTGGCAATTGCTTGACCCAGAGAAACATTGGAACCTTTGAGTAAATCGGCATTGTTCTAGCGACTTCAACAAGAGTACGATTTGTCTTTCAACTACACCGTTACATTGAGGGTTCGTGGAACACTTCTTTGATGGCTGATTCCAATGCTTTCATAGAATTCACTAAGTTGTTTGTTGACAAACTCGGTTCCATTATGCTGATACGATAATGCGACGGTTTGTTTAGTCTAACTCAATTTGTTTGATGAGTTTGATGATGATATCGGGAGTTTCATCCTTTGTCCTTAAGAACTTGACCCGGTGAATCTAGAATAATCATCAACCACAACTAACACATATTTCTTCCCAAAGATATACGCACCCTCATTGGTCCATAAATCCATATGAATCATATGAAGAACTTACGTATTGAGAGTTAGTAGGTTTGGGTTTATGGGCATACTTCTTGCTTTTCCCCAATTGACATCTTTGAACAAAGATGATCCTTTTCATACTTTAGTCTAGGTAGACCTACAACTAAGTCCTTTACGGAGAGATCGTTGATGGTGCGAAGTTCAAGTGATTGAGACGGCGATGCC